>BQKZ01010325.1:7695-24303 GCA_036244855.1 Temnopleurus reevesii | reverse complement strand
CAAAATTTGTGCTCAGCCCCCCCGGGGGCACTAAGGGGGGCGCCAAATTTGAGGTAAGGAAATTTTTTATTTTGGTTGTCAGCTTAGCGGGGAGGGGCAGGGGCGCCAAATTTTGGCTCAGCCCCCCGGGTATGAAAATCCTGGGTGCGCGCCTGGTGTAATACCAAACAGTCATTATATTCCTACCTTCAAATGAAAATCCTGCAGTTGATTTTGATTTACAGATGCATATTACAAAGAATTTCAAACATACGGGTAGAATGAAAGTGTACATCTCCTTTACTGTATATAATATCATAAGTGAACGATAGTGGTATACATCAATCAATATTGATCGTCTTGATTTTAATAACAGTATTTGTTTACAGTCTAACTTTGTTATAACGAGGTCGTTGGGACCATAGAAATTGCCTCTTTATATTGAAACCTTGTTATATTAGGGACAAAATACAATCCAAAAACAAAAAGAAGGGAAAGGAAAACTACATGTACTTTAAAGCAATATCTTGTTATATCAGTGCTCTTTAAAACAAGGTTGGACTGTATCTCTGCATTACTACTGAATCCATTATAAATTAACATGGTGGCAGCGGTGGGATACGGACCAATGCCGTCAAAATGTTGTGTTTACAAAAGGGAAATTAGATTTGGATGTGATACAGAACAGTCATTGTATTCCTACTTTCAATTGTAAATCCTGCAGTTGATTAAACAAATGTTAAAGCTTTTATTTTATGGATGCATATTACAAAGAATTTCACACATACCAGTAGAATTACTTCTTTACTGCACTTGATATCCTAAGTGAACGATTGTGGTATGCATCAATTAATATTGGTGGTATTGATTCGATAGTATTTGTCTCTAAATAATTATATGATTTGCTGGGTTTCATGGATCACATTACCACTAAACCTATAAAATTACAGTATTACATCTGTTTTCTTCTGGTAGATACACTGTGAACATCAGGTCATTAACATTTCAGCATCAAGTACTGTAGAAAAGAGCTCACATTAGATTAAACTGATTTGATACACTTTTTTTAATTTGGGATTTATGATTTGTTTATCCCATTTGTAACAGACTTCCTTGACAGCATTTTCATGAACTTTAGCATATATCACTGAATTCACTTTGGTAATGAGAGAAGTTCCATATTCTTTCACTTATTTTGAACAGTATATTCCTCTTGCCCAAACCTCTCTCAGTAGTTATATGTTTTCCAAAAGCAATGGATCATTGAATTAAAACAATGGATCACTTATTTACATAAATCACACATTCACAATTTGATCATAAGAATACCATTGGCATTTTTAAGAAAAAGCATTTTAACAAGATGTTTTAAAATAGACAGATTGGCATTTCAATATTGCAAACAAATTCTTCAGAATATACTGAATACAAACGAGCACCCTTCATACAATCACACACACACATGAATACATATAAAAGTTTGAAAAGGTAATCATGAGAAGTTATACAAATATAAAAGGCAAAAATAAATTGCAAAGTAGAACATCACAAAGATTGTGATCTTGCCTAATAGTTCAATGCTTATAAAAAAAAAGTGCATAAATAAATCATATATAGACTTCTCTATGCACTGAAGCACACATGGTGATAAAAATGATTATCATATCTTATTGCACATCAAGTATGGCAAAATAATTGTTGAATACTAATGATTTATACAAGCTTTATCAGTTTTCCAATAGTAGTAAAATCTAATTACAGTACACATACTCATTGAAAATAAGAATTTTGAGGCCAAATTGTGTTTTCTGTCACCAATAATCTTCTGTAACACGGCTTGTGCGTACATTTTGTTTACAAGTCAAGCTCAGTTTGTAGGTAGGGTTGTGGTCAATTTAGCATTGAGTGCCTTCATTAAACCTCCCTGCTGGAATACTCAATGGGGACTGAAAAATGGGCATTTACTGTATGCATGCATGTCAGAATCCAATGAACTAGGGAAATCTATGTTATTTGGAAGTGGTTGAATGATGACACAAAATGATGAAATGTTATTGCAGAGCCCCCTGGGAGAGGATACCTTGAAGCGGGTACTGTTCTTCTATACAGAACCTCATGCCATATATTGGAGGCGATGGATGAGAGAAAATGGAAGGGTGATTCATTGATTGCAATCTTCAGATCCTGGTGGAATCTGCATAACTTCTTCAAAGTTTACAAGAGTCCCTTTATGAGACTGTTAAGTGCATCCCTGTTCATCAAAACTGTTAATAAAGCAAGACTGATTCCTGTAAACTGAAGGAGGAAACCACTGACACCGAGAAGACATCTCTAGATGAAGGTATTTCCTGCAGAAGTTTACACCACTAGCTTTATTTATAGTCCCTTGATGAAGCTGTGAAAGTCATCCCTGTTCATCAATAGAGTTCCTACGACCAGTGCTGATAGGGCAAGGCTGATTCCACTGAATCGAAGGAAGCCACTCACGCTGGGAAGGTGCCTCTCTATGAAGGTCTCCTCAAATGGAATGACTGGCATGTCCTTCAAAATAAAGAGAAGAATTGATGCACAATGACATTTCCAATTATCTAGTTCCTAATTTTACAAAGTACAATAACACAATAATGTTCATCATTTATCAAACAACTTATTTTCTTGGCTATATGATAGTGTCTATATTTTATCTTGTATTTTTATTTCTTTTTACATGATTGGCTGAGATAAAAGGATCTTGAATCTTAAATCTTAGCTCTCAAATAACATTACAAAGATTATTCTGGTGAGTAAGCATTTCAATATTTTTTCCTTCAAACTATATGTTGTCCATATAGCCCAAGATTTGTAACCAAAGCCCTCTCATGCATTGCAGGAGCTAAAATTATCTTTACTTTGGTTGATGACCAAAACGGATCATTAAAATGGTCATATAAAGATAAACAGGATATACTTGTTCATCCATCCTCACCTTTGCTTCTGGCTCGTCTTTCCAGATATCATCCTTTCTCATCCTTCCCATAGCATAGCGTATCTGAAGAGAAAAAAAGATCGAATGAAGAAAACTGAATGAAGAACAGATGGACAGCGAATGAAGAGAAAGAAGAAAGAATGAGAAAGAAAATGGGAAAATGAGGAACAACAACCACCATCCATAACTTCTGATGCCACCTTCATAAACATCACTCCCACACCACAACCACCACCATCACCGCTGTCACGAATGCAACCTCCATCATCCGTCAGTCGTTTCCATTGTTTATGTTTAAATCCCACTGCTGCCACCTCATTGGTTTAGGTAATAAAGCAGGAAATGAATCAAAATATGTTGTACCTCAACATGGACATGAACATGCCTGGTTTAATATAAGATATATGAATTTTTAGGCAAAACCAGAATGTTATCTTCTTGACAAGAAATTTCAAATGAATTTGGGAAAACACCCTGTTACTTCTGTTCCTTCCAATTATTAAGATCACCTTTACCCAATCTACCACAATCATCCCGTTGACCACCTCCAGTGCTATCACCACAGCAACCGCCATAACCATCCCCATCACCAACATCCCAAACCTCTCCTGCCACCTTCATCAAAACACCAACCTATTGTTGCAACAACAACAACTACCTCCACCACCAGTACCTCCTCCAATGTCCATGTAGTGAGTTCAAATCCCACCGCTGCCACCATATTAGGACCGGAAATAAATCATCAAATGGAATCAAATTTTTTGGTTACATGAAACTGAGCTTGTCATGCTGAACATAAAATTCCATCTTCGGGCAAAACCACAACAACAAACAGGAAATTCTCTTTGAAATAAACTACATTAAGCACACTGTCACACACCACAAACAAAGTCATCCTCAACAACCAACCCTCACCTCTCTTGCAGCTCTCTGTCCTGCTTGCACTGCTCCTTCCATATATCCAGACCATTTGGTAGCTGTCTCAGTACCAGCAAAGTAAACGCGACCAACTGGCTCTCGTAAAACCCTGTAAGCATAGTAGATTTAATCATAGATCTTCCATACTTGAGGTAATCTTTATCTCCAGGTTTCTATTAAGCTTAACCCTTTGGATGGAGCAGGCTTCCACATTAGCTGAGCAAGGTGTTCATTCTGCTATTACGGAGGTGTCAGAAATGAAGTCGGCTTTTCAGCTATGAAATGCTAAATCTTATTCAATCATTTCAAGAACAAAACTTTAATTATCAAAATAAGGATAGTCCGGACTTTTTCACTGAAAGTCATAAGAATATTGATATAAGATGTATATTATACTTCAAATTAAAGGAATCATCTAATTTTCGACATACTGTTAAAGTACGCTCATCACTTGCAGGATGCGTGTGGAATGTTGGCCCGCACCTAAAGGGTTAGTATATTGTACCTCAATTTCTACACTGGCTATTGATCAGATTATGACTGAAGATACTAATCAATCTTCTAAAATACCTTCTGAAAGCTGGTGAAATCTGCACAAAACTTATGCAAGTAGAAAATTCAGTAATCTAAAGGTGAAGTAAAAGTTGGATCTGGTTGGCTTCTCGGTGCCATAAGAATATAAAACCCTAGTTACTTTCTTGAAGTATGGTTGTTTTATTTCTTGGGGTTTTAAGTCTATAAGCTATCTAATTGATAACTTACTTGCAATATTTTGTGATGACTCCTGGAGGTGTAAAACCTACATAACCTCCTCCGATGTAAGGTTCCTCCATCCAGTTCTTCTCCACGTAGAACACAGGCTGAAATAAAAGAAGTCAACAAAATATTATTTCTTTTGCTTGAGAATAGCAAGGCTTTATTGAGTCTGCATGTTTTGGGGTAAGGAATCATGTTGAATCCCTATTCAAAATGCTACATTTGATCAATTTTATTAAGAAATAGTGTAGAAAGTGAATGGGACGATGCCGAAATTACGTCACAGACTCTGCAAAAGTTGCCAACTTACAGATCTCTCTCAGTGAACACTACAGAAAGTTTGAAAATTCATAAATTTGCAGTTTGTTCATGTGTATTTTCTTCACTCACTAAGAGCAAGATAATTGCAGGATTGTTTTTCCTTTAAAAACATGGAATAAAGATGTCTTACCTTTAGAGCTTCTTCATTTTTGTAGAATACTGAATACCGCTTGGCTATCAAGTTTCTCCTAGACAAAATAAATCAAGAGAAGGCATTACATATAATGAAAGAAGTTAATAAAAAGTAACTTAGAATTTATCAGTAATGTTAACAATGTGTTATGAAAGCTTTTTGAATGCTTAGCTATGAGTGATTTTACAATCTGGAATAAAGTAAATGCATTGAGACCAAGAAGACGGAACATAATGAAAATCAAACTGGCATACTTTTGCACAGAACTTTTGTTAAAGGTAAAAAACTACATTTGCACACATTACTGTTATGCTTACAACTTGTTGTGTACCTCAGATATGCCAAAATAATAACCTCTATGACATATTTTTGTTGAATGTAGTCCAGAATATTTAATTTAAATAAAAATCTATTCTATCATAATTCATCTTGACACCAACGGTTTTGCGATACTCCTAGCGTATTACAGTACCACACACACACAAAGCATTGTAAGAGCACATACAGTGCACACTTCAATACACTGCAACACCATGCGGAATACGCACTGAGAGAGACTCTTGCACTATTGGTCAACGAGAGGCCAAAGGCTGTTTTGAATTTTGAACGCATGGTTCATTAGTGCAAGGCCCGAATAAAAGAATTATTATTGGAATAACTATAAATGCGCCTATCAAGACCCATCTTTGTTCTTAATTGATTGGTGATAAGTTCTAACATATTTTAGTACTCTTCAACATAACACAACAATCTTGGAAAGTCAAATTTTAGGTGATAAGTTCTAACATTTAGTACTCTTCAACATAACACAACAATCTTGGAAAGTCAAATTTTAGGCTGCAAAAGAAGTATTCTACCTTTCATTTCCTATATACTTGTTTCAATATAAAAACTGCTCACACCTTTCATTAGCCTGAGTGCGTTATTATTTCAATTCAATTCAATTCAATTCAAAATAACATTTATTTTTTCCTTCAAACAGACACATTTCTGTATACATCAATACAATATTCAAAATAGAAAATCAAATGTCAATAATATACAGAAATAGCATAAACAAAATACATACAAATTAAAGGAAAGGGCGCAGATCCAGAAGGCGCAGCCTGTGTTGGGAGCGTCAATACATTAAACAATACAAATACATAAAACAATACATTAAACAATTATGTACAAAAGTTAGAAAGGGATAGGTGGAAAAGGAGGAAGGAAATAGAAGAGAGAATTAGCATGTGTCAGCCTAGCATATAATGGAGTGCAAGCCACATGTCAGTCCGTCATCTGATCTATGAATTTGGGTGCCAAGGGGGCGTTGAAAATTGTTAAAAAATGCTAGGACGATATGCTAATAACACAAAGGGGTGGTCATCCTTATTTGTCACTATCTTCCTCTCAAGCAATCATGTCGTGTTATCAGCATCTTGGGACAGTATTTCGATTTGTAAAATATTAATGAAATATTCGAAACTATTTGTTGATGCCTGTGAAGTTTCAAATCATATTCCGATATATCTGACTACTCACCTTTCTTCTTTTGTAAGATGACAATGCTCTTTAGCTGCATCTCCGGACAGGAATCTTGACAAAATAAAGAGAAAAATGCCATTGATATCTAATAAATTAAAAAAAAACTATCACTAATTACAACAGCATGCTGTGGATGAGGATGAAAAGCTGTTTAAATTTTTATCATCTGATTTAAATGTATTTGGGAATTGAAGACTCATCAATTTATCTGGTTATTTTCATGGCTTAAATGCCAAATCTTCTTTGACCTGATAAAGTAAGTATTTTTTCTTGAAAACACAAAATAAGATCTGGTATTCAAGGAGTGAAGAGCTGATCCCATTTGAGATGTTTCCATACTCTGGGTTTCTGTACATTGAACATCAAGTTCAGATTCTGTAAAAGCTGGTCGTCTCTAAAGGGTGAAAATGATTGGATTTCTATTTTTCCTGTTCATATAAATTGAATATAACCTACCCAACAAGACAGTGGTGTTTGCCGTCGAAATTGCCATCATATCTCACCTCAGATATAATCCCATCTGCCATTACAGAGCCACAGAAATCTAGATCCAAAATAACAAGTAAAATTGAAATGATCAAATAGTGAGTCACGTAAGTACAAATTTATGAAATTCACAAACATTATTTCAATTATAAAGGAAAAGGGAGGGCCATCATGGCATAAGGAAGAACCAACAGGCCTTTGACTCATTCTACGTTTTCTTCGCGTCAATGAACATCCGTTGGCGTGTTTCCTTCGCACTTTTGCACAGATTTCCCATACAAACATGTACACTCCCTAAATAATGCAACATATAGGGGGTTTACGGGTGAACGCACAAAGAGTTAAAAGTACTGTATATTTCATCATTGCAGTGCATCTAACTCATTATGAACAATTCAGGGGAAGCAAAAGATTAGATTTCAAGGGTTAGGAATAAGAATGGGTACCGGTACTTTTCCATGTCTGAGACAGGAAATATTGTAAGAATCAGTATTTTGTAGGAAACTAATTTATAAATCAGCCTTTGGCGTCAAGGAATGTTTAATGATGATGAAATGAAACAAACCATTTCTATACAGAAAAGTAGAACTTACGTAAACAATATATGGCATATTAAATTATGGCATTTAATTTGGAGAACCTGAATGACTGATCCAGTATGGATAGATATAATAAAGTGGAACATTTGAAATGTGACTCAAAATAGCAATCTATAACTTTCTTAGCAATGAATAAACTTACCATAGTCTTTCCAAAATGGCTGTTTGTAATACATCATAGTCTTAATCACAGAACCCATCGGATATCTCTGGATTAGCTGTAAGATCACAAAGAAGATAAAGAATAGATGTCCAAAAATTTAGTTACTAGTATAATATTAATTCTTCATCATTTTGCATTTTGCATTTTAATCATCATCACACCTAGAAGTACAAATTATGAGAGAAAAGGGACGTTGCAATATAGTACAAACAAAGTATGATTAGCTTTAATTTAATTGTTGAAACGTGTGCTCTTTTACAAATATATGCATGCCCCAAATATTGTGATTGGCGAGCATCAATCAACTTCACTTGCAGTGAATCAAAACTTTCTTGCAAAAAAATACTCAAATGAATGTAACTCTATTCATTTATAGTAATATATTAATTATATAGGCACATTCTCTAATTTTTCTCTGTATTCTGAACAGAAAGGTTGTCCTTAACTACCCCAAAGCTTACCAAAGGCTAGCCTGTTATAGCAACAAGTAGTGTATGCAAACTATATTCAAATTAACATGGTCTGGTTGTTCCTTACAGTTTTGAGGAATACTACATATCTATGTTTGTCAGCAAGAAATGTTCATACATTTCAATCCATTAGTAAACCAGCATATTGGTCATTCTTTTAAAGGACTACGAAGTAAAAAAGTATTAAACAAAATTTAAATGACAACAGATACAAACTCACCTGATTTCTGAGAGCTGGAAGGCAAGGTGTAAATGCAATCTTATTGAGCATGGCAGGAGGAAGAGCAGTTATGATGTAATTGGCCTGGATTGGATGAAATAGAAGAATTAAAGCTAATCAGAATTCAGTCAATGAATCATAGAAAAACAACATTCCTACTATTTGAGAAAAAATCCCTGACATCCCTCGGATTTTTCCTTGATGAAATTTTAATTCCACAACTATGTCAACTTAACTAACACATTTGAATTTATTTTGTCACATCATCAAATACCACAGGGTTCCCACTATTTGAAGAGCACAACGCTTCCTAATTTCCCCTAATTTGAGGGATTTGAATCTAATACCATGACTTTTCTCTGACTGGAACAAGTGGACCTCATTTTTCAGGTTTCTACCTAAATGGAATTTTATCCAATGATTAATATCATTACAATACACATAAAACATAGAACATTATGTGAAACATATTTCAAGAAATTGAAGTACAATCGAGACACAAATATTGAGTTGTTTATAGAATCACTGAATGAATATGGAAATTCATCATACCTGGGACCTGTGACATAAAAAGATGTAAGTAATCTTATGATAAATATTAATAGTAAATTACGTATCAAAGATATTGTATTGTATCTCTTAAATGATACAGGCCCCAGGATGCATAAATTCATTACATATTGATATGAACCCCCAAATTACCTCATATAACTTTCCAGTTGCTGTAGACACTGTCACAGATTTCTCATCTTGGGTAACACCAGAGACAGGCTCACTCAAACGTACATGGTCTATTGATGAATTAACACGATATACAGTGGAAACTCGGTAAAAAGAGATCTGTGCCCTACCGCATAAAAAGTTGCTTTGAAACGCAACTCAGAATATTAAACGCAAGTCCTAAACACGCGTTCCTGATTGGTTTAAAATGGAGTTGCATTAAATTTTCTAACTTGGGTTTAAGCACAACTTTTTGTGCAACAATATACGTGATATAGAGAGGTATTATATGGTTCCAACTTTTTATAACTTATTGTTTTTCAACCCTGTTACAGTACTATAATGAGATTACTTCTATAAAAAAAGGTATTTTTGATGGTCCCAAGTACCTTGTTATACTGAGTTTCTACTGTATTAAAAATAATATTCAATTGATTATAAATACCTATTTAATATGTAAACTCAAAGACCGTCAGGCCTACTCTCACAGCAACATTGTCAATTAAGAAGATTAATGTGTATTATAGAAATATATATTGATTCAATGTGGCTGTTATCAAAATTCTTATTAAAGTATTGTATTTCAAATGAGTAAAACAAATAGTGATGAAGTTGAAACTGATGATGAGGTTGGTGGGTAAGGTGGATAGGAAGAGGAGTAGTTGATGGAGAAAAAGTGGAGAAGGGGGGCATTGTTTATTTGCATGGTCGCAATGAAGAGAATCTGAATTTTTCCTTCCACCTAGAGGGTAGTGGTTCAAATTCTAACCATGGCGTTAATTTCCTTCAACAAGAAATTCATCCACATTGTACTGCACTTTGCGATGGGGACCCAGTTAGAAGTATCCAGCTTTGTGTTACATTTGACATTGAGCACCTTGTAGCACCCTTCTATAATAATCCCAAGAGAGTGGAAAATGTGCGCACTTTGAATGTGTGTTTCCAATATCCAGGGGTTTGGCCCTCTGACAGAACAAAATTTTGTAAAAACGGAAGCAGCATTAAGACCAAAGGAAGGGCAGCAGGGGGGGGGGGGCGGGGGAGGAGAAAGATAGTGGTAATGACCATGATAATGATATCGTGAACAATTTATTCATTTTCCTCTTACTTTTCCCAAGACACTTGGTTAGTTCAAGACATATTCTCTGACTTCCACCAACAAACTTTCTGTCCTGGAATGGAATACGACAAGAGAAGATTAACGACACAAGGAATAAAACAAAAATACAGGATTTATATATAAATTGAATAATACAAACAAAAAATATAATCACATACAGTTGAAGTGATACTACAACTGTCATTCATGTGAATTTATCCCAAAGTGCAATATGAAATAACATGTTCCTCTTATTGCGAGAAAACTGAAATTTCATACTGCCAGAGAGAATGTTGAATTCGATTATCTATTGATCAGAGAAATAAATGAAAATTGAAATATTGATCGGAATGTTTCAGGATATATCTAAAATACATACTTTGACTTATTAGGAGAAAAATGACCCAAAATACAAAATTTTAAAGGCTTTAAAAGCAAATAAAAGAGTAGAATATGTACATGTTAATAAAAAAAAAATGAAAAATCAACTTGAGATAAATGCTAAAGACTGAGGTTAGCCTATTGGCTACTGGAACCAGGTAATCCCTGCTCTAGGGGAATTACATAAATAAGTAGTCAACAGGGTATGGAATATTGTAAGAGAGTAATTATACTTTTACAATCATAATTTACATGGACAAAAGATAATAAATGTTCATTTTAGTAGTGCCTGGGACATTCTAGCTCTACAATTTAACAAGTAAAACAAATGGGATATTTAATTTTGTGAGAAATGAAGAAAAAGAGTGTACAACCGGACACACCAACATTTAGAAAATGTTATGGAAAATCTTGGAGCTGAAGAAAGTATGCACACAAGAAAGATACCAAATGATAAGTTAAGTCAGTAACAATCAGGAAGAATTCAAGGTGAGAAAAAATGAGATTATAGAAATAATGAGAGGAAGCCCATCAATTCCCAAACTTCTCTGAACACCACAATTCTTGACAGTGACAAAAAAAGTTTGTGCTTACTACATGTGTTATATGTCTCAGAATTTTGACCTTGGACTTCAAGGCCCCTAAAATAGTGATAAAGATGATTCTAAAGATTTAAAACCATGGGTGGTATTCTGAAATCGTTCTTATCTTTCTTCCTAACTTGCTTCTTAGCTCTGTGCATTAGGAACATGCTAAAATCCTTCCTAAAATGTATTCTAAAACTCTTCTTAATGCTATCTCTTCTCTTGTAGGACCGCATTCTTCCTATCATCCATCACGCCCATTTTGATCCCATGACCAATCATTTAAACAGTCATAGCAATGCCTCTTACATCACGACCAAGGTCAAGTTTTGCCCTTGTGCATAATTGATGTCTTGCGCGTTGCTATTGCGCTACATGCTCTCTGAAGCAAAATAAGTGAAATAATTATGTTGCCCACATGGCTCAGATGGGCTATTCTTTGATGAATTGAAATTACTCATTTAACAAAGGATTTTTAAATGGAATTTTTCCTCTTTGACATTTCTATTCAAGTGTGGTCTCCTTCTTGCTTGTCGAGCATATTTTACTCAGTGGTTAACTATGATGAGCTAATTCAAAACTATGTGAGATACAAAAGCCCCGACCCTATTGTAAATGTTTTCTCAAATACAGGGAAAGATAAGAAAACATTTTAAATAAAAAGATTTTCATAATACATCCTCAATCATAGGGGTTCGTATGTAGATTAGTGATACATGCTAAATTTTGTGGGCGGAGTCAACTAGGCAGAAGTTAAGAAGAAAGTTAGGAACAAAGTTATGAGGAAAGATAAGAACTTTTTCATAATACCGATTGAGGAAAGTGATGTAGATAAGAACAAATTTGAGATAAGAACGATTTCAGAATACGGCCCCATTCCAAATGTTGCCTTGCACCTTTATGAAAGGGATACAGTTGGTACTTATAAACAACTTCATTGAAGACAGAAGAGCTATGAGTAAGACAAATTTCAGGTAGTAATGCTGCAGTTGGTACATGGGGAATCAACATGTAATATCAATAAATGCTTCCACCTTTGACTGTGATTTTGTCTACGAATATCATCAGGTCTATACTCTATAGTACATGAGACACAATACATTGAAAAATGCAGGATAATATAGAGTGACGAATGTTAATAAGTATCTATGATTTTCCCTCCTGGAAGCTGAGTCCATGAGAATCTACCAACCTGGGCACCATCCTCTGTAGACGAGTAGCGTAAATAGCCTGTTAGCAGTCAAATAATAAATGGAAAAAAGATGCTAAATGCTTTTCTTTTGGCCCATGTACATAGAGGGTTTAGCAGCTGCTATCAAAGTAGGGCCTGTTCAATGTTATTCAATCCTTGTCAACATCTCACATCCTTTGGTAGCAGGATTGATTGATTGATTGATTAGAATTTAACGACACTTTCAACACAATGTGTCATATAAGGAGAGCGAGATTTTGGGAAAAAAAGGGACTCAAAGTGAGAGAGTAGGAGTCTCTGGTGTTGGCAAGCATACATTCATGAGCCCCAGGGTTGTCATTATTGAACACAACTACAGAGCTGTAAGCAGCCAAATGCTAACACATATTTTGCTCACATCACTTACAATTAGGAAGATCATTTACAATTAGGAAGAGCACTTATTTTGCTTTAAAAAAAATCATGACCAATCATGCATCGGCTTCAGAATTGGAGGTCTGTCAACATTGAAAAATAGTTGACAGTGAGACTTCCATAGGCCAATGTTATAATTCAGGAAATAAAATAAGGGAGACCATTAGAAAAGTAGGCAACTGAAACAAAATCTTACAGTGAGAAAATACAAAAATGTCTGAGTTTCACTCTCAAAGAGTGAGCAATTGGCAGCTGTGGTATTTTCATTATTCATTCTACCAAAACATCCCAAAGAGTTAAACTGGTTAAAGTCCTCAGCTTGACCAAATTTGCACTTGCCTACACTATGCCTCAATCGAGAACTAAGTTGACAGAGAATATAGGTACAGATGACTGAAAATTACATTCAACTTCGCTATTGCACAAATTCATGTTAAAATTTTTGTCCACCCCCTCCCAAACACGGCCGGGATCAATAACTTTGCAGGGGAGGAAAAACTTGATGACGACATGTTGTGTGTCGCTGTCTTGATTCACTTCAGTGATTTACACAGTTTACTTATGTATATGACGAAAATAGTCCCTACATTGATACACAAAAATTAAAGCTCGCATGTGTCTGAAAATTGAAGAAGGATGAGCTCAGATAGTGAAAGATTTGGTATGATTCACATTTATGACACTTCGTCAAATAAATTCCTTAAAACGTGATTTAAATTGTAAATTTGATTTTCACTCTTGAAACAAGTCGTCGTGATTTATTCAGGGCAGAAATGACAAAGCGAGATAATCTGTCAAGAATGTAAAGTAAATAATGAAGCGATCGTGATGAATAGCGCGTTTACGGGGAATGAATAGAATTTCTAGGAGGCGCAGATTCAATGAACAATGGTAGTGCTGATTGGTAAATAAATTAGCGATACCTGCATATTCTGTTGAAAAGTGATCACACTATTAGGTGTTTTCGGCTTGATTTATTCAATATAATTGATAGGATGTGCATAAAACTATACCCAGGTCTATCTTTCATTAGTTATTTAGGCGCATCATATATAATTTTTAACTGGATACAGGTTCTTGACAAATTATAGGCGATTTTATGCATCGATGTAAGATAGTTCTATTTTTGTCAGGTACATAAGTGAACTGTGTAAATCAATGAAATGAAACGAGGCAACGGCACACAACATGTCGTCATCACCATTGTGATCACATTTCCACCCCCTGCATTGCTACCATCCAGAGAGGGGGCTGACAAATAATATTTAGTGTTTTTATTAAGGTAACGAGAGAGAATTCGACATTCAGTCATCTGTATTTATGCTATATGTATATCAAGCCCTCGATTGAAGCCTGGTTGATTTTGCTCAAGCTCTGGTCTTTAAGAATACTGATTTTCATGAATGTTGACTCCACTCAAAAAGAGCAAAAGTGTAATGCTCATGAAAATTTCTGCTTTTACAGTATCAAATCTTACTCCCACAACCTTTGATGTACCATAAGAAGTAGAGTAGAGATAAGTCGGTATCCTGAACACAGAACCCGCAGCAACAGTGGACAGCTATGAAGTCTCTGGTCAGCTGGAACCAGAAAGTCTTCTTGGCCCACTCCTTGACCGTCATACTATCCCATTCTTCTGCTTCCGGGAAGTCCCATGGTCGGTCCATTGGGATCTGGTGAAATAGAAATGGAGATAGATATAAGTGAGGACTTTATTTTGACAACCACTGAGGTCGCTGGTTTCTTGGAACAAAAATTATTTCTGGGCCATTCCCTTAACCATCATACTATCCCACTCCTCTGTTTCTGGAAAGTAATGGTCATTTCACAAGTAAAAGAATTATTTTACATCTAAAGTATCTTAATGGAAAATAGAAAATTATCCATTTATTTTTCTTC
The DNA here is from genome assembly GCA_036244855.1 of Temnopleurus reevesii. Lineage (NCBI taxonomy): Eukaryota > Metazoa > Echinodermata > Echinoidea > Temnopleuroida > Temnopleuridae > Temnopleurus > Temnopleurus reevesii. The sequence goes on along the minus strand of BQKZ01010325.1, from coordinate 9,477 downwards.
TCAAGAGAGAAATCATATCTGGATATTATTATCATGCTTCCTATCATGAGAAAGTATTTGGTTCAGCTGTCCCCATGCATATTCTGACTTCTCAGCATTTACAAGGACCATGGAATTGGAATTGTATACAAAGTGAAAACAATTGTATGACACAGCTCGTCCGCTTTCAACCATCCCCCTTCTCACAATATTCAGCCGTCCCCTCATCATGATCAATTCTGGAAACTCAATGGGTGACTTCAAGTTCAGTGTTCGGTGTTGGTGTTGGTGTTGAGAGAGAAAAACTGCGGATAAACCAAGCCCCAACATTGTTGGTCAGTTTACAGAAGCGGTACGATTGCAGTATCGCTCGCTCAATAGAAGCCTCAACATCAAGTGACGTCAGTCTTGCAAAAAGCTTGACTATAAAATCATTTTCGGTCCAAAATTCTTGAATTAATGGATTCATAATTGTGTAATCATTTTTCCTATACGGAAGGAAAAATATCGCCTTCAAACATTAAGTCTATGGTATTAGCTTAATTCGCAAATTTCACTGTAAAGTGAATTTAACCACTGACATGTCACCAGTTGTTATAGCGAAACTGCTCCTGTTCTGCGAGTAGAAAATAAATGTATGATTTCAACACCAACATTTATCTTGAAGTTGCAATTTTCCAAATCCATAGGGGTTGGTGTTGAAGAATGGGAAAATTGCACATCGTCAACACCAACCGTGATCCTCGGTTCAGCAGACCACATTCAACACCAGCTAGCAACACCAGCTACCAGAAATACATTAGAATCTTGCGAGTTCAACCCCAACACCGAAAGACTTCAAGTTTGGTGTTGAGGCTGGTGTTGGTGTTGCAGCAACACCACATCAATGTTCAACACTGTACTTGAAGTCATAAAATGTTACATACCTTTTTACCCATCTCGTCGACTACATGCCAGAAATGATTAAGGTCCATGTTGACAAAAGGGTTCCAAGAATTCGGTGTTTGGCCTGATATTAGTCGCCATTTACCCTGGATAAAACAAAATGGAAAAAATTCAAATAATTTTAGCATGACTATCTCAGTAACCTAGTCACAATGTTGATGCATTTATTACATAAAAACAAAAATATGGAATTATTTTAACAGTGGCATATCAAATGGTTGTCTGATGCATTTATTTATGCTTTGGGGCCATAATCATTACATTGCAGATATTCCACATTACTGGGAACAAACTGCCAACTCTAATCTCTGTAATTACAAACTATAATGTCACAATAAATGTTATAATGTTTGTCAATATATTGCTGGGTGTATAATAATCTGTATAATGATCTCAAATTTATCATTGATTGCCATACTGAATGTAAATCATGTTTATCACCATAATTAGTGCTTTCATGTTTTCTCAATAAAGTGTTACAATAACATAATACTTTTCATTTATATTTCTCACTGAAATTGAAACTAAGAAATTTCATAATTACAGATAAAAACCTGAAAGCCAATGACTAATTACATCCAGCTGTTGCATCTATTACCAATCTTATTCAAATGCATTCACATGAACTACCCAGAAAATTGAAATGAAGTAAATATTTATTTGTACAATCTAACATCAACAAAATTCTTCACTACGCGAAGCCCCACCATTGTCCCATTAAATCCAGGAAAGAGCTGGCAATAAAAGATCTTCAATTAAACTAAATGGAATTAAAGTAGGCAACAATCAACTGGATAAATGAAATATCTTAGACCTGGGAGGTGTTTCACCAACATAAGTAGGGCTTTACGACAGACT
>BQKZ01010324.1:0-16983 GCA_036244855.1 Temnopleurus reevesii | reverse complement strand
CCGGATTTCCATCTTAAAACACTGCAATATCTCCTTGATATACACCAGAAAAGGCAACGTTCCATAGATCAAGCCACTGCACACTGCTAGAGCTACATGTAACTCCATCCATTGTATATTAGTTCGACTCCATCTCTGCAAAATTACTGCAGTTCTTCAGCAACTGGAGGAAACCAACATAGAAGAAGATACACCAAAATACCACCTACCAAAAGTCGCCTTCAAAATGAATCATTCCTGTTTGAGTGAACGCTAACTGTTTATGTCCAGGGTATAACAAAATGGCCTGCACCAAAATTAGCTTGAGGTGATCCCAAACAACCCATCAGAAAATGACTGCCATTCAAAGAAGTTGCCATTAGCCATGTGTTAATGGTGATCTATTTTTTATTATATTTTCATCTTATTCATCTCTGCGTTAAGTAAAATGGATGATTCCCTTACGAAATTCCTCCCTCAATATGTTTCTAACATGAAAGACATCTTCAAGTCAAAGGGTAACAAAATGACCATCATTGAATAATTCCACTAATAAATAATAAAGAAAAACAATGATATCAAACAATCAACTGAAAATAAATCAATGAATGTTCAAAGTAATCAAGTCTTCAAGCAGATGGGGTGATGTATCATTCAAATGATCGTGATGTAATGCCAATGATGTATTGTTAATTCTTCTCCATGCAGAAACGAATTAGAACATTCAAAATATTACAAAATGTTACAAAATTGCTTAAACATCATAATGACACGCTAAATTTCATCGAATTGTCTTTCAATAGCGTAATTATGATGTTCACTCATTGCGGGAAAATGCTTTTTTTTTAACCATGGAGATATACCCTTCCATGCCACAAGTATTGCAACATAGCAAAATTACGTTCGTTTTCCATTGGGTCATCTGTCATATTTGTTTTCTTATTTTTCCTTAAATGTAAAAAAAAAACATTAATATTTGTTTTAAAATCAAAGTGCCATACGGTTTGTAAATTATGTAGGGTAAAACAATTCTTAAGTGTACCAAAGACCAGAGACGACAAAGGTAGACAATTGCAATGTCTCGACTTGCAGATTAGTCAACAGCTTCTCGCAAAATTATATTCCCTTTCTTTCTTTAAATTGAATATTTCCATGACTTGTTGAATACTTCTGCTAACGAAAAGTGTCAAGATATATACCCCATATCATGAAAAATGAAAAAGACAACCTTAGTAGAAGAAGTCACTCTCAGTTCCTTCAGGGCATGTGATTTTATAATCTGATGGCACATCGTGTATTGGCCATTACGTTTTAAGAATAAGCAATATAATTCCAAAAAAGTTATCGTTATCCTGGTTATTGAGTACAGAATCTATTTTTTTTTTAATATTGGGGTATAAACTTTTTTGTTGTGTTTATATACCCAAACTCTACAACTGGATTCTATATAACTAATGGAAAATCCTCCTTTCAACAAAAGAACAACTGTTGGGGCAAATGAGGGGACACCAAGCATTTAGCGAGTTATGAACTCGACATCCCTACACCTTCCATGACTTCAAAATTACTTTAACCAATGTACTACATGTTACAACATCAGTTTTTGAAAATAAATCGATTTTAGCTTTAGCCAAACTTTTCGAAAAAGATGGACTTGTATGTGTCCTCAATCATATCTTACCGCATACTTTAACCAACGTACTACATGTTGCATTAGTTTTTGAAAAGAAATCGATTTAACTTTGGTCAAACTTTTCGAAAAAGATGGACTTATGTTTCCTCCATCACCACATAACATTTCTCTTTCCTTCAGATACATCTCTAATACATGCCATAGTCTACAGAGTTAACATATTTCAATGTCCAAAATAGTACTAAACATAATTATTTGCATAAAAAGCTATGTAAACGCGTTTTGCTGGTATGAAAAGACAGATGACAGAGCATGGACCATTAGGCGACTAGGAACCTGGATAGTCAGAGACTTTCCACTTCGCAAATGTAGGTCAATGCTCCTTCATCCGACAAGAAAATGTGTTCCTATCTCCTATTTCTTGAAGCAATCTTGTATCACTATTTTATCAAATGTATAATTTGCAGTATAAACCCATGATTAAATGGAGGCAACAAAATTCTCCCCACAACGCACATGATCTCATTGGCTTTTAACGAAAAGGCACACACAATCACCACTAGGCAACTTGGAAACTGGATATCCTAAGACTTTCCTCCTTGCAAAGACCAGTGGACGGGTGTGTGCCCCATCATCTCATAATACTACATCTCTACAACATAACGGCTTAGCATTCATATTATGTATTTTGGAATAATGAAACACTTCATTTTGCTTTTATACAGACATATAAGAAAACATATGGCCATTAACAAAACTTGTGGTACATAGAAAATTAAGCCCAAAAAGCGCAACCAAAAAGCAAATATTAACAGCTTTGCTCGCCCAGTCTGCAAATTTGATTTTGTTTTTTCTTTGTGTGTATCTCAAAGATACTAACAAGTGCTTTACTTAAGGAGTAATATATAATAATAAGGAAAATATATATTTCTTCCTAACGCTGTACATATTTAGGAGGATAAGGGTTTGAATAAACGCCTTTAGTTCGGCGTTTGCAACGGCAAAGAGAGGGCGTCCCCTACTGTGTCTTTGTTCCAACTGTAATATTGCGTTCTGGGAGATGTAACATTAATGTTCTTCCTCTGAACTACTATCAGGATCCGCCCCTACTTGTGATAGGCAAGCCCCATAAGAATTTTTGAAAATTAGAATTGCGTAGCACTGGTGTTTTAATCAATTAGTTTAATATTTCGAGACCCTCCTTCTCTGAACTACTGGCTCCGCCCCTAAAGCTCTTAGCCATGTCAAACTTTTAAATACATATAATATTTACCTACTGATAATAATAAAATAACCTGATGAATTACTAGAGGTGGAACAGCAGAGACAACTACATTAATCTACAATACATCCCAGTCAAAATATAAAGTGTTTCAAAACACACATCTCCCAAACATTGACTTCAAGACGAGCTTGAGGAAATATATACAGATATACAAATATATTTTCTCTCGGTTGTCAACCTATCAGTTTATGCCTTAACAAGAGATCGAAAGCTGTACACAGTATACATATATTATAAAAACGTTCTGTACTACAGGTTTCTTTTTAAGTTCAAAATTAGTTCATAGCCTGCATCCGATTCAAAAGCGTTTGATACTTATCATAAATTTATTTCGTTAAGTTGGGTGCTAAATCGGTTTAACAGCTTAATGGGACTATGTATAGTCACTTAAAGTTTGATCCTTTAATCTTGTTTAAGAAATATCACTCAATACGTTGAAAAAGCATAGCGTACATAACAATGCTGGCAATATTCTAATTTTCTTCCATTAAACAGCAAAGCGTCCATAACAATGCTTGTAAAATTCTTATTTTCTTCAATTTAACAGCAAAGCGTCAAAAACACGAGATTTCCCTAAATGGATTAGTTTTTTTTTTAATCCTAAGCAATTTAGTCAAATGGCTAGGGGGAATAGGGTCATCCTAAATGTCGTCGAGAGTAGACTATCCGATCCTCTTCCTTGTAGATCGAACACTCCAAACTTTGTTCCCCTGCGCGAGCCTTAAACATGTTAAAGCAGACGTTTATCCAAGACTTCCTCCGCAGGTGGTCCTAATCTGTCACCTCTCCCAATGCCTCACTCGGGAGCATGTACCGGGCTAATATGCACAAGGTTCGACGACAGTTAACCCTAACTAGGCCGGGCTATTTTGGGAGTTCTCATAGCCGGGGGGGGGGGGGGGGGGCCCCCCCCCCCCCCCCTTCTGTTCTCGGTCGTCGATCGCGCTATCGCCGCGAAAATTTGCACGCGAGTAGAGTATCATGTAAACTACAGATTTGCATCATCAGATTTTCGAAAATATACATTCTTTATTTTTAATTAATAAATTAAGCTAATTTATGCATAAAAAAATGCATTTTGTGCTCTAAATCACAATATACTGGTGATAGAAAGCTAATTTTGGGGATATGTATTCCTGGTACGATATCTAACAATTCCACATAAAAAAATTGCACTGACAAATTTAATTTCTTATGTTTTTTATTGTTTTTTTTAATTTCTTATGTATTTCATTGTTTTTTCGACCTTTTGTTTTCTATTGTTTTTTTAGCAAAATTTATTGCAAATATTTTTTCAAGCAAAATTATGCTAAAATGAATTGATTTCAACCACTGAAGGCAAAAATATGAATTATTATGTGAATTAATTGAAAAAACACAATTTGCATTGACTTTGTGCACAAAATCACGTTTTGGAGCAGTTTTTGAGGCTGACATGCGTGTATAAAATGTTACGTAACGTCGTAACGGTATGTCCGATTTCCGTGAAAATGGTCGTAAAAGTTGCCAGAAACTCGAAAGAAAAAAGTCAGTGAGCCGCGTTATCAGAAATTTTCGCGCGGCGAAACGATCGCGAAATCCGTCGAGGGGGGGGGGGGGGGGGCCTCCGAGCCCCCCGGCCTAGTTAGGGTTAAGGCAAGTTTAAACAGACTTGCTTTCCGAGACAATATCGATGCCACAAAATAAATACACGTCCACATGCCCACATGCATTGTGTACGGGCTGTCTTGAGCCTCGCCAGGTCGTCACGCCCATAATGGGCGGAGCTTCCGATTCGCGAGCAATCAAACCAATTAATTAGTTTAGGTATTCCGGAAAAAACACCTTTAGAAACCACATACTTGAACAACTTAAAATGCCCACCATCTGGTGCAGTGAATATCAATTCATGTACATCGCATAAAAGAGAATACATACTTGACCCAACTAGAGCACCAAAAATCTGGGGCGGTAGATGACAATCCAAGTACGTTGCAACAACAACCATTGTTAATAGACCACTTTCCCATTCCATGAATACTACTTCTTGCTAAGCGATCGCTTAGAAACCCAAAATAGCATTGTTATAAACTCCAAACATTAATACTTAAATCGACCGGGCCGAGTTAGTGGTCTAGCGCCCTCTCTTAACAATTAACAAAAATAATGCAACAGCAAAAGTAATAACAATGTACCTGGTGAAGCGTTTTGGGCCATCTTTCCAGTCAGTTCTCGATGCGTTTTTTACATCTGGTAGTCTGTAATCCTGTTCAAACTCATCTGAAATGAAACATAGAAAATCAGATACACGAGACTGCGATCTTTTGGCTATTCGGGTTTGATTTTTTTAATGGGGACCCGTAAGTCTAATTAAAAGTGTAATTTTGGTATTCTAGTATTCTGAAATCTTGTGCAGTCATATCGGTATTTTATATCTCTCTACAGACAATAATTTGGTGCAGTACTAGTGATAAATTGTTTGATGTAGTCAGTCGTAAAAAAAATTATAAACTGGTCGACAATAAATAAAACGCAGGATTTTTGTTCTAGTTGGTAGTCTTTTTTGTCATGCCAAAATTCACATCTTGGAACAAATACAATTATTAGAACTTAGACAAATACAATTATTACAAGCGTTGCAATAGTTTTTACTTAAAAGAATACAACCTAATATAAACAGATTTCCGAAAAATACCTTCAGTTGTATCTTGAACGGGTACATCTTGGACAGATTCCCAGACTCGTTTCAGAATCTGGATTGCTCCAGACCCTGATTTCTGAGAAGCCTTCCACTTGCTCAGCATTTGAATACCCGCGTCTTTGCAATTGGAAAGAGTCCGATGTTTTACGTGCTCCATTTCTATTCGGCTAAGCCCCAGCTTCTCTCCAAGTTCGAAGAACTTGTCTGTATTGAGTTGCTCAGCCAGAGTTATCAGTATACTATCAGGAAGGTCTCTGTAAAATGACAATTCGCAACATTCTTTAGAATTTTTGTTAATCGTAATTTAAAACTATGAACTTTGCTTTCAGTTCAATAATATTATTTCAGTGATCCATTTATTAGAGCCTATGACTGATCACAGATCTGTAAATAAAATTCAACAGATACATCAGTACACTCTGGAAAAGGTTCATTAGCTCTCGTCTCTTTGCTGTGAGAGCGATACTCATCTTCTAGTTCACAGCCCAATTACTCTTGTTGAAGATGTTTCAGACATAAAAAATGCCCCTTTTCCCATATGAATCGTATGAATTCACTTTTTGTACTATCATACCCCTTCAGCTTTCCCCACATTAATAAGAATGAAAAAAAAAATGGGTCATATATTGCTTGAAAGTTTCACTCGTAAGTAAGTAATGAGAAGAAGGGTTCACGGTACAACAAATTATCTTTCCTGGATATGTGAGTGACCATAAAAATTGAGTCAGAATTTAAATGAAGACTTACCCGAAGGCGTCAACATCTAATGCATCATGAGGTATTCGCAAAAATCGCCGTACATAGAAAGAAATGGACAATTAATATTATTTAGAGAATTGTTTAAAAGTGCCAAACCCAGTTCATAATGAAGATAAATTGAAACTAGACATTTAATTCGTCATGTAGACGAAGTAGGTGATCTGTCCGTAATGTTAGTGTTTAAAATGATAGCTATGATGAAGAAAAAAAATAGAGATGGAAAAAAATATGTCACTGCTGGTACTCGAACTCACGACCTTCATATTAAGAAAACTACGATTTTCCCCATTGATTAATACATGCAGGAGTTTCTCCATAGGATATTACACGCAGATCAGGACTGGGATTCTCGTGTCATATATTGTGCAGAAAATGTCGATATGATCCCGACGTCTGTTTAAAAAATAAATGGCACATTTACGATAGGGAATATTCTCAGCTACAACATACTAAAAGCTGGGCGAAAATCGACCAAGAATAAAGGAGCTGCTGCTCTTAAAGGGATAGAAGGTAGAATCCGGATATTACCAAGATTCGTTTCTCCTAGACTGTGTGTGTAAAACAGCGGAAATTGACATGCCTATATATATCGTAAAGATACACCATGTTATCGTTGTCAAAATGAAAAACCGTGATTACTGTTTCTGTAGACAATTGTCTTAGCTATAACATATAAAAAACTGGGCCCAAAACAGCCAATATTAACGGAGTTATGGACAAAATTGCATAAAACTATGACGTCATTTTCGGAAAAAAAATGAAATTTTGAGCTTAGGCGCCATTTTGATGACGTCAGAACGCTTATGAAAGGTTAATGACACATGAAAACATATCTACAACTTAAACTAAACATGTTCATGAAAAAAAAATTGGGGGTTAACGGACTATTTTTAGAGCTACAATGATTTTAGTATAGTCATGTTTTTGCCCATATATTTGGCCTATGAAGAAGGAATGCGCGCGCGCGCGCGGAAAACTTTGTCGGGCCGTAATTTCCTTAATAATGGTCGTAGAAAGTTGAAAAACAATCAACTTAATGAGAGATGTATGCTCTATCAGAATATACCAAATTTGGCTATTTGAAGCAGCATCGTGGTAAAACGCGCGATGACGCGTGCGTACCTGTGCGCGCGCGCAAATTTTTGAAATGCTAGAAATGACCTAAAACGTAATGACCTAAAAGCGCGCGTAATGACGTTTATATGACCTTTCACGGTGGTGCTAATTAGAAGGTTACAAGAAGTTTATGTCATGTAAATTTAGTTGATTTTTTATTAGCCCATTATTAAAGAAGTTATTGTTAATAACGTAAATTTACAAAATGGCGTCTAGATGACGTCATCATTAGCCAATGGAGTACAGAATAAAGACTGTGGTCGACTTGATAGACCTGATAGATAACTTATATGACAAATGTTATCGATGCGTCAATTTTGAGAAATCGTTGACCAAACTATTTGTAGTAGGAATAAAAAGAAGAAGAAGAAAATTCGTACAAACATAATAGGTGATCTGATCACCTAATTAGAGCTGAATATTTTACATTTTCATCAAAACTAAATTTAATGAGAGAAATCAGTGACTTAACTGATATTAATAATTATATTAAGCATGGATTAACACTATTTTTCTATGATTAAAGTACTTCTTAGAAGAAGCTCTGAAGCCATATTGTCGCCAAAAGCAAAGGCGATTAGAGGCTTTTACATGAAAACACGGGGAAATTTTAGTTGGGTTAGCGGTCGGCTGCCGCTGCTTCAGAAATTTGCTACATTAAAATTATTCCAGAGAACATACTTGTGAGATCAATTTCTGCATCAGATGTTTCAATAGACTTCTTGATGGAAAGAAGAATCTCTTTCGCGTCTTTATCCGATTCCCGAGCATTCCTCCATCGTATGAAGATTAGATAAGCAGCATTTTGTCTGTCCATAAAGCTATGGTGTTCTATAGCCAGTAGTTGCTGGATGCTGAAGCCGAGTGCCACTCCCAAGTTATAGTACTGATCCACTGACAGTTCTTCAGCAATGTGATACATCTCAAGATCTGAAGATGCGCTGTGGCCGATGCTTCTGTGACTGAACATCAAAATGAATGATCGGATGAACGTTGGTTTAATTTTAGACATACGTTTTCACATCGTGAGACTACTGTTAAACTCTCTTCAATCTAAAAAAAAAAAACAACAGGTTATTCTACTCACCTGAGAAACGTGGTCTCCTCATTCTCAATGCATCCTTTTAAGTCATCTATAAATGGTAAAATAAAAACAAATGTTCTCTAGGCAATGAATAATATCAACGGTAAATGTATTTAAAGAACAATCAGACTTAGAACTAGTCAGGTGAAGCACACAATTGTAATGACACAACTCGATGTATCTACCAAAAAGATCGTTTAACGAGAAGTTACATGTATTTTTACGAACTTAACTATTCTACTGAACCTTATTAAGTAATTTTCCTTTGGACTAAGTGATTTTATTTCTATTTTATACTATGAAATGATGCAAAAGATGTTATCAACCTGGCCCCTAGTCACTATCACTCAGTGATTCGATTGTGGTCGCACTCATACTAAACCTGTGACTATCTTTATCAAGATTAATCACACACTCTATCGTGAATCTCAAAATGTGATCATTAGATTATAAAATGATTCGATAGCGGTCACACTCTCAAATTGGAATCACAAGCTTCCAAATCAATTTGATCGTCGGCATACTCTCAACATTGGATCACTGACTTTCAAAGTGATTTGATCCTGGTCAGACTCTCAAAATGTAATCACTAGATTACAAAGATATTCATTTATGGTAAAATCATCAAAATGTAATGACTAGATTAAAAAGGAAGGGAATATCTGATTACTCTCGCAAAAAAATGTTTTCACAGGCTTACAAGTTGGAACCACGAGCTTTTGAGTGTTAATGTAACTATGTGGCTGTCTTAGAATAATAAATACAAACCGTTCATAAAGGACAAGAAAGTTGAAAAATTAGGTCAACTTCGAGTCCAATAATGTTGTTTTACTAGTTACAAACGTTTAGTGGCATACATGTGAAACGATACTCTGCAGATTTCCTTAATTGTTTACCTGAGTACCTGTACACGGACGTACGCGGGATTATTTGCATATCAAAATAATACGGTGCCTTAAGATAACGAATTTAAAAGACATTTAGGTCAACATTGGGGCCGATCAAACAATCTGACATTTCTGGAACTAATGTTGTTGAAAAGAAAAAACAATCCAAACCTGTGCATTTAATCATGAACACCATTGAAAGACAAACTCTTTTGTCTTTTCCGGCTTGTGAGATGGTGATTTCGAAGTCATCTTCGCCAGGAGTAACTGATATTGTTGTATTTTGTCTCATATCATTTCGGATATCCGTCAGAGACAGCAGCTTGTAGGGGAGGGCAACAAATATAATTGCAAAATTTAAGACATATCATTGAAAATCCATGTTTATCGTCATTGATCTTTCCTTAATTAGGGACGGAACACTGCTATAAATATTCCTCTAACAATCGATTGCATGTTGATTTCATGAATCCCGTAAGATGAACCTTATCATCTTTTGTGCTTTGAATTTATCAATTATGTTAACCACTGTTAACAGCTCTACAACGGAGGAAGTATCACACACATTATAATACCTTCCTTCTGTGTACACAAACATAACCTCGCTCTTTGAAGGAATCACCTTGTAGACCATCATCAAAGGTTTCAAACTACTGTGATGACTAGTAAACAATATTTAATTAATCACGGTAAATGTACACATTAACTTTACGACTCATAGACATGTAATGATAAATTTCACGTTGATAAGGAGAAAGCTCCTGTTTTATTAAAGACAACGTCATTACATTTTTCCTATAATTGTATCGGTACGCAAACCCAACAAAGTGCGGTTTTAGGTGTCACCAATAACTTTACTCTCGTGCAGGCATCTCCTAGGGACTGCATATTAAACACCTATCACCACTACGACCGACGGAGCACACCTATTTTGATATTTCCTCCATTTTCACATTTTTACAAGGGAGGGCCCTTCCCTTCCACCCCACCCCTTTGGCTTCGCACCTGATGAGTTAAAGTTCTTACATTATCTGCAACCGTTTTTTCATTGTGTCGACATGTTACTCGTACATCACCACGTCTCGAGGCGATAGAGAAAGGTACAGCTCGATGGCCCTTCCGATAACGAATCCGTCTCTCGTCCTTCTCGATTCCCTTAAAGCAAAATAATAGCGTTTACATGCTTACATTTTTAGATTCGAGAAAGTAAACATAATAATGCATATATACCAAACCTATACATTGAGGAGTTTATAAATCTATCGTTCTTCAAATCTTCCATTTTCCACTCTGTTTACGTTTGTGTGCTGATTTGATTGTTTTCGACAAGCAGAGAAAATATGAAAAGGGCACACAAGAAGATAAATCGTGAAGTATAGTTATTTCAAGAGTACATCTGGTTGTGACCCTCTTTAATTCGTTGGTCAACGGGGACGAGGTTGTCGAAGGTCACTAATTCTATTGGACAGGTTCCTCGCTTCCGCACTCACAAATTGAAAAAAATAGACCAAATAAAAAAGGAAAATCGGGCGAAGCTTATAGGTTAAGACTTCTTCATGAATGTTTTTGATACAAGAAATCCTGATATCACTGGTAGCTACTAGTATTGTGCTTAAGCGAGAAAAAAATATTTAACTTTAGTCATGCCGTTGCATAGAATGCACAGCGTCATTCTTCTAATGTCCTCACAAAAAGGAGGTTCATGGCTTGATCCGCAGACTTTTAGGTGGTCTATCTTTTTGCACGTGTATATTATTACGCATGTTTTTTTTTTCATATACATCCCTTGAACCTTTTAATGGTTGATGATGGGTAGTGGAGTCACTGCACCTCATATTTTTGTAGTACAAGATACATTCCTTTTTTTTAACATGGAGGTAAAATCACAAAAGATCTTAGCTTATGGTAACTTACCTTGTCTAATCATGGTATGTCAGCATGCACCTGTAAGTGTATTTCGATTTCCTTGCCTCTCTCTATACTATCTGGAATGTACGGTGTACACATAAGCTGTTGTCGCACCACATCTTGCTCAAGAGGAATAAGCACCCACCATTCAGCGCAGTGATCGATGTAAAGGTCGAGATACTTTCTGAAGATTCTGCAGTATGGGGCTTCGTTTGGTGAAGAGGAGGATTTGCCTCTCCAAACTACTGGGAGCCCTTGCGGTAAGATATGTACATAAAAGATCCAATATTTGGACTTTATAATATTTTCTATCGTAATTGTAATGATCATAAATAATCTATTCTTATAAAATGCAGGCAATACAAAATATAATGTCCTGACTTTGCCAGACATGTATATCTAATTAGCACAACTTCTTTCAACCCCAAAGGCCCAAGTTGTTTTAATACCTTTGTGGCCCAAGCAGCCACATAGTGCCCCCCTCCCCCGATACCTAGGTTTCGACAGTTTGTGATATGATTTGGCACAGACACACAGCAAGTCGTAATCTACAATAATTGGGATCACTTCTGATGGTCACCATTTGAGGGCGCAATTTAATGTACTGCATCTGAATCAAAAATCTTTTGAAATGCTGATGTTATTTCTCAAATGCTAAATTTGTATGATATATCTTCACTTAAATGACTTTGGAGCTTTAAGTACTGTGGGAAGTTAAGCCCACACTTCAAGCTTGAAAGTGTATTTTTGAAATATATTCTAATATGCATTTATGAAAGAAAATGTCACCAACCAAAGAAAAGAAAAGCAATTTTTTCCTATTAGCGGAGCACAAAAAAAGAAACGATCACAAACTCGTGTCTAATTACGTTCGGTAAGTGGTTTATCGATTCTCATTTACATCTCAAAAGAAATGGTTTGTCCTCGTCGATTTTCTGCCTTTACAAGTTGACAAGTGTCCGCGCGTAAGTGACAATATATTGGGCAGTCTTCATAATTCCTGAATATCTAAGCACACTGATTCACTAATAAAGATATGAATACAAATTAATCATTTACACTAAACATTTTAAAAATAATTTACCCTTTCTGACGTCCAAATGTTTTGAAACAATGTCTGGAATGACGTGTTCTGGGTTCATGATGAAAGTGCAGTGGGGTATCCTGATCTTTACAGGCTGTTCGAAGATCAGGTTTGAAGGGTCACATCTGATCCCGTAGCAAGCCATTGATTCGTCCTCGTGTAGATCCATGTTAGGAAGATCTCGTGCAAGGGATAATGTGATCTTGCGTTGGTCGTTTCCAGGTAGGGCGTCAGGGGGAATAGACATCGATATACCATGGTCTTTAAGATCTATGACCATTTCACAACAGCTAACGGAAGCAGACACTGTATCACTTAGAATTTCATCGTCTTCAAAAGAAAAAAAATGAGTAAAATTGTATGAAATTAGGAACGCAGCTGAGTTTATCATAGTAATAAAAGACCAATACATGAAGAAAGAGACTTGATAGATATGGTTGACTATTTCTATTTATGATATTTACCTCTATTGACTCTGATCCCATCTTCAGACAGCAGCCTGTTTATCAGAAATAGAATAGTAAAACTAAAGTTACAAAACGTATTTAAAACTTTAAAATTGCATTTTGTAGGACATATCCCCGTTTCCTATCTTAATGGGTACATATAACAAGTACATATAAACTCTAAGATATATCTAAACTATCTAAAATATCTAAACAGAGTTATAGGTTATACTCTTTTGATGTACCAGGTAGCATATCACCAATGTATTGGGAATTTATTCACATTCATGTATCAATATTGTATATCGAGACTTCTCATGAAGAGGTGACAAGCACTTTATAAAAGCAATCCATTTTCATTATTATGTTTTATGATTATTAGTATTGCCATTGTTATTAAAACATATATTCTTATTCGTCTATTGCTAAAATGACGCACACCAGTAAACGTACATTAAAGGACACAAAACCTAAATAATGAAATTTATGGAAGTAAACCTTGAAATTATCATTCGTCGTATGATATTCTTGGTGGCATAGTGGATTGGTAACATTTCTCTATCATCCCGATGGTCCAGCTTCGCGCCATTTTCAAGTAGGTATCGAACGAGCGTTTCTGATGGAGTGAGGTCATTCGTCTCAGGGTCATTCGAGAGCTGTAAAGTATACAAATGACGTTTAAATTACATTTTCGATGTGTAAAAGCAACCCAAATATCCATATAACATGTTACTTAATGTAAAAAGTATAGACATCTAGATTATTAATAATAATTCATCATCTAGTTATATATTTTACTATTATTAATGTTATTATTAATTTCATTAACGAAAATGATAGGAAGGTGTTATTAAGGAACACACATGTCCCTAAGAGTCATGTGCACGCAAACAAGCCCTTTTCATCACCACCATTTAGTCTCGAGGATTATAAAGTGCAAAAGCGTATACGGAATGAATGGGAATCGAAACCTCAAAATCGGTGGAAACTGAATGTTACACTCTTGTGTTGAACTAATGAAAATTTTCATACGTTGCAACAAACTGTATCACAAACGAACGATATAAGAGCGCAATTTCAAACTAGTGGTTTGATTATAAAGGTTTTTATACCTCTTGGTGCATGGTAGCTTCCGCGACACTATTTCCCTCGCCTGCAGATAGTATGACGGCTTCGTGTAGGCAAGTCTTTCCATCGTTCGACCGGATGTTCAGGTTTGCTCCACGAGAGACCAATGTCTCAACATCTTTAATGCGTCCATGTTGAGTAGCGAGGTGAAGAGGTGTGAGTCCATCTTCGTCTCTCATATCAAGACAACCTTGAACCTGTGTATAAAGATTATTCAAATGGAATTTTCAGATATACAGTTAAAACTCGTTATAAAAAGATATAACATAACGAGATAGATGATATAAAGAGGTAAAACAATCTGGTACTAGCTATTCACAACTTCTTATTTGTTTGTTTGTTTATTATTTTTATAAACTCTGCTATTAAGAGATTACTGATATAATAATGTATTTTTGATGATCCCAAGCACTTCATTATATTGAATTTCCACGAAAAAATGTTGAAAAGCTTCTTTGAATCGATGTTGCAATCGGACGTGAAGGGCTATTGCAATGTAGCAAAAAGAGTGTGCGTTTTATAACGAAGGGCAATGTAAGTTAGATACATATTTGCAAATAATATTCAACTGTAAAAGTATTCATTGAAAGAAAAGGATGAATTGCAACATCATTAGCAAATAAAATATCACTTTGTTCAAACATTTTGGTTATCTTTGTACTCCTCAGTGAGCATCTGTTTGATCGCTCTTTCTTGCTATATTCTATGTGGCATTACAAAGAATATGTTACATACCTTTGAGACATCTGCCAGAACCTCTGTAATGCTTGAATGTCCTTTGCCCACTGACAGATGAAGAGGTGTTTGTCCATTTGAGTTTCGTACATCAATCCGCGCTCCATGTTCAAGCATGCCCTCTACGATCTCACGATGACCATTCTCAGCAGCAAGATGCAAGGGTGTGTAGTCATCTTCAGCAAGAGCATCTACTTCTAGTTTCTGGGTCAACAGGTACTTTGAGACATCAATGTGGCCTTCTCCTGCAGCCATATGCAAGGCTGACCAACCGCCGGGTTTAGTTTCATTCCTGTTAGCGCCGCATTCCATCAAACACCTCGTGGCATCTACATGGCCATTGACAGCAGCTAGATGCAATGCAGATGATCCGTTCTTCGTGACCATATTGACAGCGGCATGCTGACGAAGAAGGAACATGATGATATCAGCGTGACCATTCTGTGAAGCAATGTGTAAGGGTGTCCAGCCGTCACTGTCTTCCGTATTCACGTTGCCGCCATGATTGATTAAAGACGTAATGACAGCCAGATGACCGTTCTGTGTGGCAAGGTGCAAGGCGGAAGAGCATCTGCCACTTGTGACTCTGTTGATGTCTGCTCCTTTTCTCACTAGAAGCTCTGTGACTTGATCATAACCAGCAAATGCAGCAACGTGTAGAGGGGTGATGTCATTAATACTGCACTTGTCGATCTCAGCTCCTTGACTCAGTAGATATTCGGCGATGCAATGGTGGCCCATCTGAGCGGCGAAATGAAGAGAGCTCCAACCAACTGCGTTACACTCTTTCGGATTAGCTCCTTGGCTGATGAGATACTTTGTGACGCCACCATTGCCTTTATCTACCGCAAACTCCAGTGGTGTGCATCCTACCAAACGCCCGGTTTTAGTACGGATGTGTTCGTCATAGTCGAGTTCACAGAATTCTAGCGGCCTATGGATACAAACCATCCCGTTTGTTGTCTTCCCGGTCACATTTTTTTGTTCTAGATTTTTGCGATATTTTCTTTCTTCCACCGGAGGACGTTTTACCATAACTTTATAGACAGACAGAGTGTCGATTGTGCCTAGATTTCCATAACACATGTTGCTTTGCATGATTTGTGGAACATCAAAGAATCCATATTGCGTATCAAAGTGGAGTATGATTGCATCGGTCTTTGATCTCTTGTTGACTATGGCCCCGTGTTTGACAAGACACTGTGTAATAGAAAGGTTTCCACGTGATGAAGCATGATGCAAGGGTGTGCATCCATCTAATTCTTCTGCATTAACATCAAGCCCATGTGCGATCAAACGTTCTACCATATCAACATTCTCACTACTAGTACTAGAAGCATGTTGTAATGCACTATATCCTAGTATATCTGTGAGACTAACGTCAGCGCCTTCGTCGATCAGATGATTAAGAACATCAATGTGTTCATTCTTTGCAGCATGTTGCAGGGCTGTTCGTCCAAACGAATCGCATTCATCTACTGGAATACCTTGGCCTAGGAGATATTTCATGATATCCAGGTGACCATTTATTGCAGCGATGTGAATTGGTGTCCAACCAAATGCCCCTGCTTTATTCACGTCTGCACCATGACTAACCAGATCCTTGACTGCCTCCAGGTCTCCTCTCTCTGAACAAATGTGTATCTCGGAGAAGGATATCTCGTGGGTTAAAGTGGTGGCCGGTTGGATATCAAGCAGAAAGGTGGAAACAAGTGCACGGCCGTTGACAGCTGCAATATCCAATGCAGTATATCCCCCGTTATTAACTGCATTGATGTCAGCACCATGAATGATCAAATGTTTAGTAACATCAATATAACCTTTCTCCGCAGCACATTGTAACGGAGTTCGCCCGTATATGATGTTACCATTTACATTAGCCTCTTTACTCACTAAATAGTCCACGACATCAAGATAATCATTCTGAGCAGCCATGTGTAATGGAGTCCATCCATCAGTCTTGCCAAGATTCACTTTAGCCCCTTGACTGATCAACTCTTTAGTGACATCAAGATGACCATTCTGAGCAGCACTGTGTAATGGAGTCCATCCATCATTACTGCCAAGATTCACCTCAGCTCCTTGACTGATTAACTCTTTAGTGACATCAAGATAACCATTCTCAGCAGCATTGTGTAATGGAGTCCATCCATCATTCTTGCCGAGATTCACATCAGCTCCTTGACTGATCAACTCTTTAGTGATATCAAGATGACCATTCTGAGCAGAAATGTGTAATGGAGTCCATCCATCATTCTT
>BQKZ01010323.1:0-11518 GCA_036244855.1 Temnopleurus reevesii | reverse complement strand
CCCCCCCCCCCCCCCCTCATTCGGTCACTCATTTGGGCTTCTGACCTTGAGTTTTTTTATATGATTCTACCCATAAAACTATAACGAAGTCATGATTTTTCAAGCCAAGATATATTTTTATCTCGCACCAGTGATATTTTTAATATTATCCATGTTCTGTCAATGATCTTGGATCGGCCCTCTAATTAGGTATGTTCAGGTGTGCTGTCTGGGGCGGTGATTTCAAAGGGAAACCCTCATGCCGAGCCGGTGAGAGGTAATGTATACTTCCACATACTGTGTGGAGTGAGGAGGGCGACAGTAGCTTGATTGGCAGTTCGTATGACATGAATCGATTACCGATGACCAGTGGTATCTCGTTGTGAAAAAGTCAGATGTAACAAACCTCCTTAAAGCGGACTCACACCTTTACGTTTTTAGCTTGTGTTGGCTCAGCGTTTTTGAAAATTAAAAAAAAACGTCTCAAGCTGCGTAGGCCTAACGCCAGCCCAGCGTATGAAATGCGTCTGTGTACGTCAAGGGAGCGTTTTTAATTTTCAAAAAGTTGGACCAACGCAGGCTAAGAACACAATTGTGTGAGTCGACCTTAAATGTATAAAGGTGTGCATATATTTATTTATTTATTTATTCACGAATATTTATTCAGAGTAGCCTGATCAGCGAAACATAGAATCATAAATTACAATGTACACAAATGAAATTACAATTTAATAGTAAACTAAGGTATGAAAATATTAAAGGGGAATTACACCCAGATAATAATGTATTGTCAGTAAAATCAGATGAACAAACTGTGAAAATTTGAGCAAAATTGGATAATCCGTTCAAAAGTTATGAATTTTCAAAGTCATCATTTCCATCTGTGCTGCGCATCCTTGAAATGGCATGCGTATAGCTAATTAGCATAATCTGTGATGTCATACATGGAGAACTCCTCATCCACTTTGCATATAAATGTATTGAAAATGGATCAATATCATATTTCAAATGAGGAATCCATTCGGTTCTTTCTGGAATGCTTGCAGAATTGATGTGGCTATAATATATTTAACCGAAGAAAAAAAAATTGTCTACTTTTCTGGAAAAAGAGGAAAATGTGAAATTTTGTGTACAAAGCGATTTGAGAGTTCTCCATGTTGGCAGCCATTTTGTGCCTGTGCGTCTGCCAATTTAAGGAGCCCATGAGGGGTGTAAATCAAAACTTTGAAAATTCATAACTTTTGAATGGATTATCCGAGTTTGCTCAAATTTTCACAGTTTGTTCATTTTATTTTTCTTCATTTAATGACAGCAATTTAATCTCTGAGTGTAGTTCCCCTTTAAGCTTAAAAAATCAACGTTTGTGGCTCGAAAAGGCTAAAATCCTAAATATGACCCACACAGGCACACTGTGCAGGAAACAAAGCATCCGTGGCACACTTTATTCAATTTTCATCAATACCTTGATAGTGCCTGAATAACTTCTTGAATGTGTTAACATAGGTTAGAGAACTTGATTTGATAATTTTTTTACAACAAAATCAAAATGTATGACAATGTCTTTAAGGATTTATAGTGGGGTCTCGTTTTGAAGAGGATGGATATAACAAATATTGTGGTAAGGTATATTTGACAATATTTCTAAGTGGATATTTGAATTGTTGCTATGCCGGTGTTCATGTGTTTCATTCGGCACTTCCTGTTTAGGAACCGTGGAAAGTTCTGAAAAGTATATGGGTGGGGTGGGTGCTGTATATTACGATTTTACCACTCCTATTTAGGCGTTCACAAGGCCTCTATTTTTTAATTTCTATTGTCATGTAAATTACCATTATTATTTATGACTGTATATATTTAAATTCTCAAAAGAACTGAAAAATAAAATGATTTGATTTGATTTGATTTGATAATGTTTTTTTTTTCTGCCTGTTTTGTCTACAATCACTTTGAAAATTAATCTACAATCATTTTGCAGCCGAACGTCAAGCACAAATCGAAAGCACGGGCAGGTATAGCCATGGCCATGCCTACTGTGTAAACCAACATGGTAGCACACCTGGCGAAACCTAGCACTTCAAAACTCATTCATGAAAGTCCTTATAGCTATCAGTCCCCTGCCAATTATGTTTATTCGTTCATGAACAAATGAGATCATTTCAAATTTTTGACAAGAGAAGGATATTTTTGTTTCCTTTGGATCAAATGTTCTGATAAGATTGGTGAATTGTAAGTTTATGAAGGTATCAGTTGTATAGTTTGTCATTGATTGCTTTTGTGACGAAAGTCAAGTTTTATCAAAATTGAAGTAAAAAGGCCGTATTTTTCACTACTTGCTTTTTAATACATTGAGATATTATTACTGAGTCTTTTATTCAATTGTTTCCTCATGTCTATTTAGTTAAGGATTAATAGAATCGCGAAAAGCTGTGATTTGCAAAGAACTCTAAAAGATGGAATATTTTGACTTTCGACAGACTCAGCTATCTTTTGAATTCGCCACTGTTTAAGCATGACAGCGTGGTACGATTGGCGCGGGTTCGAATCCTCTGACGAGCTCTCCGAAAATGCAAAATCATTTTAATATTCGTAACCAAGCGTGTATATAACAAGCATTAAAATCGTTCAAATTTCACTCCCTATCAAATCTAATTGCAAAACGATTTCCATCAATAGTTGATGCTTATAATATACCATTATTTTTAATTTCTCTCATAAGTCGAATCTTTGAAAGAGTTTTCTTCCTTCTTCAGAGATTTAAAGTCGATTTTGACTGCCAATTAGAGAAGAGATGCCAACCATTCCGAAATATGCATGATACTAAATTATACACAAAAAACACGAAACAGCTAAACAAAAGTGAGGGAGAACACATGTAAATAACCATGCTCTCAGTCTCAGCCATTCACGTGTGATATAAGCTTTGAATTCATATAAAATGCACATCATGGATAATCTGGAACGGTTTGCATCTCTGCAAATGTACGTGGCAAATAAAGCATATACTTTTAAACGCATTCCCTGTGAACTGAAGGGACAAAGAATTTGGACAAAGTAAGCAATATCATTCAACCATTCACAAAGGCTATGAAGGCTTCAAGATCACAAAGAAATCAACTTCCTTTTTATTCTACGAACAAGTGCGACATCTGTTCAATATTCATCTGCGCAATAAGAGGAAAAGTTGTGTCTTTTTGTTCATCTAGCTATTGTGAATGCTTCAATAACAGTTGTCCAAACCCTTTTTTCCTTCAATCTGCTCATAGTGATTGATCCTTTGATTCAATGAACATGGGTGACATCTATCCAGCATTTCTCCGTACAATAAGAGGGAAGGTGGGGTCTCTTTTGTTCATCTAGCTATTGTGAATGCTTCGATTAAAGTTTTCCAAACTCTTTGTTTCTTCAATCTGCTCACAATGATTGGTCATTTGATTCTAAGAACATGTGTCACATCTATCCAGCATTTCTCCGCACAATAAGAGGGAAGGTGATGTCTCTTTTGTTCATGTAGCTATTGTTAATACTTTGATAAAAGTTGTCCAAACCCTTTGTTCCTTCAATCTGCTCACAGTAATTGACCCTTGCGACAACAGGATAGACGTATAATAATTTTTCTGCAATTAATTATGAAAGTGGCACGCGCCCGCCTCTTTTTCGGTTTAATCCAACCGCACTACGGAAACAGTATTAATGACCGCAATGCACCTCATCAGGTCCTAATAGTAGGGGTCTGTGACATAAAAGTTATTGCGATCAATTGTAAATTTTTAGTACATGATTTCCCATAGACTTACGATTGATATAAATCCTACGATCGACTGGAATATTGTTTATGTTACTGGACCCTGATTTTATTTAATAAAATGATCTAAACAAAAATAAGCTGTATAGCTATGTGCCATAAAGCTTATATACATATTGAAGAAATACTTTGATATTCATGGTATTACTGTATAATTCCCATCCCTTATACCAAGTTTGGAACTTTTTTTTTTTTTTTTTTGGGGGGGGGGTGCTGCTTACCGTCTTAGATATTCAAGATAGTCAAGTACAGTTTAGAACCAGATGGAATCCTTTATCAAAATGTAGCCTATTTTAAACGGTTTCAAATAATTTCTGAAAAAGTAATTGTCTACATTGTAAACTGAGCCTGTAGGAATATAAAAAGAAAACCCGAATAGAGCTTTTGATTTTTAAAAGCTATTCATATCATTGCATTTTGTAGAATATATTGCGCACACTGCATATTATATAATCAATTTGATTATGTAACGGATTTCCTTCCCACCAAACCAAACTGAAGCTACACAAGCTCTACACAAGCTAGAAATATGCATCAGAGACATTGACATCTGGTTAAAGTCGAATGCTTTACTTTTAAACCAAAGTAAATGTGAATTTTTGCTTTTTGGTTCGAAACATCAACTTTCCAAACTTGACATTAATTCAATTCCAATTTCCGGTATCAACATTCCTTTGTCAATGTCTTGCCGCAACCTCGGTGTTTTGTTTGACGCTCAGATGTCAATGTCCAATCAGATTACAAACGTCTGCAGATCAGTCCGCTACCAATTGCGCAATATCGGTTTCATAAGAAAATATCTTACTCGCTCAGCAACCAAGAAGCTGGTGCATTCGCTTATTTCCTCACGATTAGATTTTGGTAATGCTCTACTCTATAACTTGCCAGAAGTTCAAATTGGTAAATTACAGAAATTGCAAAATGCTGCTGCGCGCATTGTAACTTGTTCTAGCAAGCGCAGCCACATAACTCCTATTTTAAAAGATCTCCACTGGTTGCCCTTGAAGGAACGTATAGTTTTCAAGATTATTCTTTTGGTGTTCCATATCATTAATGGAACATCCCCCAGTTACAATAATGATATAATCCACACATACCAACCTACACGAACTTTAAGATCATCCTCTAGTAACCTGTTACAGGTTCCGGCTTCCAGAAGATCATGGGGGGAACGAGCATTTGCTTACTCAGGCCCTACTCTGTGGAATGCCCTTCCACAGAGTCTGAAAACCGTAACATCATTATCTTCCTTCAAGGGCAACCTTAAGACTTATTTATTTAAGAGTGCCCTTTGACTTTCCTGTTATTTCTTTTCTGTAATGAATTTGCTCTGAGCGCCTTGAGCACCTAACCAGGGTGGAAAGTGCGCTATATAAGACACATGTATTATTATTATTATTATAAGCGTTACTTTCACAAACGTATTTTCTACAACCATCCTCAAGCATTTATTATGATGCGAAAGTGTTTTTACAGCTCTAAACCAACCAAATGTACTTACTTTGTGTGTAGGAATAGGAAAGGATATCCCATTTACCTGTTCGTTGTCTATTGCAAGGTCGGTAACAATCTAATGGGGTGTTGCTCAAAATCAACTGCAAATCAACTGCAACTCTGTAAATTGTAACGCGCATTTTTATTCGCGCACGGTATGCGCATTTAACAAGACGCGCATAAAACAATGATTTTGATTGGCGCGGTCCGATCAACTGCAACTTGCGATCAATTGCAACTTTTGAGCAACACCCCCTAAGATTCCCATAAATTCTAAGATCTCGGCACTCGACTGAGTAGTTTTGTATATCCATAGAATATCATTCTTAACAAGGTAGATTGGTCATGAAGGTTTATAGTCTCCTTGGCGTGATTTCGCATGAATAACAACAACTTGTATAACATTTATTTAGAGGGGAACAATTTTATTTTCTCCAATATCTATGACAAAACAAGTTTTTATCTTAAAAGAATGATATTTCAACTGAATTGGTTACGTCATAGAATTCATAGTCCTAGCTCCAATCGCATTGTACATGAACAGTCTCTAGAACAGCAAATACAAGATAAATTTGAAAGTTCGCAATATCACTTTGAATACTCTCCTTTTAAAGTTCTTATGAAAAATCAACAAATATTACCTAGTTTAGAATATTGTTACAGAATCTGAAGGAAAACCATTCTTGGAATTATTGTGATCTCGGTGACTGTCTTCCGATTTTTTTTTTAAATTACCATGTCTTTATATCTCAATTTCCAAATCCAAGCACGGATTACTGAATTTAATTGCTAGTATACTGCGATGCTTGTGATAGAAAAGGTAACAGTTCCAGTCCAAGCACGAGTTACTGAATTCTATTGCGGGTATTATGAAGATTAGCGCCCTCTTGAGTCGTAATCGATCGTTACTTGCCGTTGCTGGCGCCTACATGAAGATTAAACAACAGAAAAGAAAAGGACGTTAGTACATATATTCATTGAGAAATATTGTAAGTGAGGATATGTTCGGGCGTTGACTAGGGGATACATCTTCAAGCCTGTTCCGATCGATGAAATGTGACTTGGTCCTTATTATTTTTTTCTCTTTCATTTTTTGTTTGTTTTTATCTCTATGTAAATTTGATATTATCAATCACATATAAACTCCAATCAAACACGATTCAACACGGCTCTTTGTTGCCTCAGTCACATAATATACGCCCCGATTGAACACGATTAAACACGACTCACGGTTCAGTTAACAGTTAACTCCCCCTGAATAATGTGTCGTGTTGACTTTTGTTTTAGCAGTTTAGTCGGGTCTCCATGACTGGGGCTTTGAATAAACCGTTAAATGCCCCTGGATTAAGAGTCGTGTTGAATCGTGTTGAGTCGGGGCTTCTATGTGACTAGAGCTTACCGTGCCCTTCTTTAAAAAAAACAACAGAGGGAATGGTAAAAACAAAAATCTATACACATTCTTTTTAATGTGACGTCACCAAAACAGTGCTATTCCATGATAATAATAGAATAATGACAATATTTCCAAGAGTGTATTATTTTCATGCTTGTTAATTTTTTAAAAACACGTTTCAATGGCGAATTAAATTATGAAGATTTATAGTTACACAACAATTGTTTTATCATTTCAAGACATGAAAACATAAAAATCATAAAAAACATATTATTTTAGACCTTACCAAAGCAATAGAAGATTTTTCCAGATTTCCTGAAACACCAACATTCTTGATCTGAGCCGCGGACAGGGTGACACGCTGAATAAAAAGAAAAGGTCGAAGATGATTTGTTTTATATAATAATCTGAATAGGTTATCAACCTATTTAGTCTTGAATATATCAGTTGCTTGGAATGCCAAATAGATAATAAATGAATTATGAATTGTTTTCGAATGCATGTAATCACATGGAACGGTCATAGACGTTTGTTTCTAAAAAATAAATATCAAGATTTGCAAATATTGTTCATCAAACAGACAAGAAAGAAATAGAAGCTAGCCCTTAGCTATGTATAATGATGATAATAATAATAATAATGGTAACATGAAGTATTTTATATTCCTTGATAATTAAGGAATGATTATAGTGTCTGTATACTTTCTAGAAGTTTAATTTGCTTTACTTTTTAATATATGCTATCTGCTTTAAAGAAAAACATTAAAGTAAAAGACCGTGAATGACGTTAGTATAGATTTCAGAGATTACATGCATTCTTAGAACTGCTACGATAGCCAGTAAATTGTAAGAATATAATCTCAGTTTATTCATTACGGGTCATGAAAATAAGATGTTCTTACAGTGAAATAGAAAAGATTATTTGTTGGACAATATTGATGGTGGTGACAATGGTAATTGATAGGGTAAAATTGAGCAACACTGTTACGTTTGTTATGTCACGACGAATGATCAGAAGGCAAGCTTGATTATAACAACATAATTATTTCTACACGACACTTATGATGATGATGACGGTGATGACGAAGTTAAATTATATTATGACAATCACAATGAAGACATTATCACTTCTTAAACTATAATTTGATAACGCAACGATAAAGGTAGAAAGGTGTCACCGACTACTTTAACATGATGACGATGACGACAAATAGATGATGATGATGATGATGATGATGATGATGATGATGATGATGATGATGATGATGATGATGACGATGGTGATGACGACGATGATGATGATGATGACAACGAGTATGATATTGATGATGGTAGTGATGGATGATGGCAAAGTAAAATTGCATCATTACAAGCACAATAACGTCAGTACAGATTATACAAATTACATTTTGAAAACGATAAAAGTAGAATGTCTGTCACTGATTATTTAGGTAATGGTGACGGTGATGAAAAATAATAATGCTGCAAATGATAATGGATGGTGATGGTTAAAGGTGTGGTCACACCGGACTAGCGGAGCTCTAGCGGTCCTTTAGCGGAATGAATTGGGGATTTAATTTCGGCAACGCTCGTCACCGCTCACAAATTGGGTAGAACAATTGATCTCTTTTGTAAAACGCTTACCTCCGCCCATCTAACACCGCTTTTTCTATAGCCTGGTCATATCGGATGGGCGGTGCTAAATAGATATCCTGGGCGGTGACAAGAATTCATCACCGCTCGTAACCGTTCACCGCCGTAAGTTCGCCTCCGCTAAGTCAACGCAGGTTTCCGCTCGACCACCGCTTATGGTCCCTCCTACCGCTCTGAAAGTTTTGAGCTGCACAAAATATTGCGAGCGGAAAGAAGCGAGGGGACTTACCGCTCTGGCAAAGTTCATGGCCGCTCCAACACTGCTCTGGTACCGCTAGACGGTGGTTGGTGGACGCTTGGATCCGCTAGGCCAACGCAGAAATCTGTATTGTTTCCCACTGAGACCCCAAACAACAAAGCAATCGCATATGGCGCAACGGAATTTTAATCACTTTGAAATTCTTTTGTGTGAATGCACTGTCGTGGCAGCTGGAGTATTTCCCAGGTGTTACGCAGTGTACCTCACACAATGGAATTCAAAGAATAAAATTCCATGCAATCCTCGGATCCCTATATAAGACCCTAACCAATGTACAGAATCATCTTTTCAAAGACGGCCCAAAGTGAGGCATGGCTTTTGGGTTAAACTTCTGGCGAACCAAAGCACGCATGTGCATGATGTCGCTCTGCGTTGACCGAGCGGATCCAAGCGGCCACAAACTTGCGTCTAGCGGTGCCTGGGCGGTGTTTTAGCGGTGATGAACTTTGCCAGAGCGGAAATTGCCCTCTCCTTATCGCTCGCAATCTTTTGTGCGGCTCAAAACCTTTTGCATTTTGGAGCGGAACTAGGGACCATGACAGATTGGAGAGCTGATCCAGCGGTGCACTAGTGGATGCCAACGTATGTTTAGCGATGGTAAATGGTTACGAGCGGTAATGAATTTTTGTCTCCGCTAATGGACCGCCAAGGCTCCGCTCGGCCGGTGTGACCATACCTTAACTAAATAGGATTATGATATTTTATTCATCATAGAGCCAGTGCAGATGAATGGAATGGAATTTGATAAGCATAAAAGTAGAAAGGGTGTTGCTGACTATTTGTATAATCATGACGGTGATGATGAAACAAATGATGATGATAATGATGAGAATGATGATGATGATGATGATGATGATGATGATGATGATGATGATGATGATGAGGAGGAGGAGGAAGAGGAGGAGGAGGAGGAGGAGAAGGAGGAGGATGATGATGATGATGATGATGATAAATAGATGATGGTGATGACGATGATGATAAATATATGATGATGATGACGATGATGGTAAATATATGACGAAGATGATAAGGATGATGATAATGACGATGATGATAAATAGACGATGGTGATGACGATTATGATAAATATATGATGATGATGACGATGATGGTAAATATATGACGAAGATGATAAGGATGATGATTATGATGGTGGTGGTGATGGTGGTGATGGTGGCGTAAGATTGTATCATTACAAGCACAATCATGTGAATTCAGACTATAAAAATGGAATTTTAATAAAGATAAAAGTAGAATGCGTATCACTGAGTATTTGGGTAATGGTGACAGGGATGAATAGATGATGATGCTGCTAATGATGGTACGCTACATAAGATTTTATGATTTCGTTCATGTTATAGATAATAGAAATTGTTGAAATGAAATTTGATAAAAAAATAACATTATGAAGAGTGTTGCTGTCTATAATCATAAATGAGTAATTGATGATAAAGATAATGATGATGATGAGGATGATGAGCATGATGATGATGATGATGATGATGATGATGATGATGAGGAGGATGATGATGATGATAATGATGATGATGATGATGAGGAGGAGGAGGAGGAGGAGGAGGAGGAGAAGGAGGAGGACGAGTATGATGAGGATAGTGATGGTGATGATGATGATGATGATGATGATGCTGATGATGATGATGATGGAGATGATAATGATGAGGATGATGATGATGATGATGATGATGATGATGATGATGTGATGATGATGATGGTGATGATGATGATGATGATGATGGTGATAGTCGTAGTTTTCTATTGAGAAATTCCTTGTTAACGAGGCTCTACAATTAAGCAGCATCCTAAATCAAATGATAGCCATGGTATCTTATCCGAATAATGACTGAAAGCATGCTATTTCCAAGTAGAATTAATAGACATCATTTTATCTCAATAAAATTATATAAACATTAGTGATTAACAAGTGATGACATGCAATTAGGTGATTATTTTTTCGGGGGGGGGGTTGTGGGGGCGGGGGGAGCTGGAGCATTTCAAAGTCATCTCACTAAAACGAAAGAACAAATTAGCCATGCACTTCGCCGCTTCGATGGTGACCGGATTAAAAAAGAGAAGTAATAATGAAACAAAATATTTAAGAATCACCATAAGTCAACTTGTATTGGCACAAATATGCCTTCAGCCATCAGAATTTAGTGATAATTACTTTGGGCTAAATCCCCATACTATGCTTCAGTACATATTGGATTAATTTGTCTTTATTTCCTCGGGAGAACTGATGCGGAAAATGGTTTTCCCATACTTGATACCTTACTTTCCGGCATGTACAGATGTAGTTAGCATGAGGATCAACAGTAGTAAACCTGACTCAAGTGTCCTAAAAACTGACCAATTGGGGATATCAAAACATTGTCTTATTATTTTATTAACATGTTCATATATTCATTTTCAAACGTATCTGGGTCTATTTTTTCGGCTTGCCATTGTTGTGTCCGCGCAGTTCAATACACGGCGTACGGATCTATTGTCCCATGAACCATTTTATTTTAAGGAAAAAGTTTATAACGTGTTACAACCGGTTAAATGCAAATGTGATGATGAAAGAACAGACCATGCGACAAACAAAGATACTAATTAATACTTACATACATATTTCGCATTGGCTTTCTTTCTGTTTTTATCTTGGTTCGATTTCGATTTTGATTTTGACTTTGATTTGCTTTTCCGTTTGTCTGGAATGGCTTGTGAGTACATAGACGAAAGAGCAATAAGGTATGGAGTAACAGTGTCAAATCAATAATTAAGTGGAAAAAACAACAGAAAAAACATGAAGAACAGCCGAAATCAATTCTGCAGCCACAAATAAAATTATGGGAATGCCCAGAAACAACAAACATTTATACTAATTGCTTATCAAAAAAATAAAGAAATAAAAAACACTGATGAGAGCAATACATAAT
>BQKZ01010322.1:0-18877 GCA_036244855.1 Temnopleurus reevesii | reverse complement strand
ACATTGGATGTTTTACTTTGTCAATATCCTTTGCCCCTTCTGCTCACAATGAAAAGTGCTTCTCTTTTGGGTCAGCACTCACCAAAAAGGCTATTGTATGATTCACCTGTTAATTTGATTATTTGATTTATACAATCATTTAAATCATTTACTGTTAACTATATAGGGCCATATTGATGCAGATATACTAATAGTGAAAAAGGCACAATGACTTCATACTTCTTTGAATTTAATAGATTTCATTACAAAAACTAAAGTTTTCTGGCAAATACATCTGAAGATATAGCTCCAAGCTCGGGTAGATAAGAGGACTTATTGTTTACTCATGAATGAGAAAAATGCTTTTCCATATTACAAAGACACAGTGCAGTTCTTTTATGCACCAAACATAAATGTGTATTAAACTAGCAGCCATAAGAGTTCTTATGTTACTTCTTCCTCTGCTTGGGGACCGGCCTCTGTATTTTCTGCACATAATTTAAGAATTTGGGTTGTATAGATTTCATAACTTTGGACCTAATCTATTATAGTTGTCTGTTCGGTTCATAGGGCTTCAATAAATAAAGTCTACACCCACTAGGAGCCATTGTGGGAAGCACAGGTCTGTAAAATTTATTTACATTTGATGACACAATGGTTGTGATCACGTGCGGTTTGCGGAGCCATTATTTGAGCAGGTAGTCTATGATGGTGGGTGATGGATTTATATTTATCTCGGTTCAATTGATTTAAAGTGAATTTCTTTCCAAAGCACGTGAGGACAAAAGCTATAGAAATTATCTGGGGGAAAATTCCTTACTTGTGAATACAAAAACATTTTTGTTATGATAAATAATGCAGAGAAGTTCTAAATTTGGTTCACGAACACAGATCTGTATGAAAATTGAAGATTAACTTCGCATACATGTATTTGGTACAAAAATGAGCATTGATCCATAATTTAAATTATGGGACAGGCATATTCGTACACATAACAACATTAAATTTTCATTGTAAAGAAAAAATAATGTCTAAAATAGCATTGCTCAGACCGGCTACTGCAGTCTTGAGATATTTTACAAGTATCAAACTGATACAAAGCAGGGCATACTAATTACTATACATTATTCCAAACAATAATTAACACTCCATTGAAGAGACTGTCTCTCAAAAATTAACCTAATGGCCACTAGAACCGAGTAGTTCGGACTAGCACTATGTGACTCCAATTCCACGACAAATCACGTACTTTGCAGAAAAATACTTCTTGTGAGGGTGATCACACCTTTGGTTATCTTCTATCACTATAAAGCTCAGAACAATTATATAATTCACTGATCCAACTGTGACCCAATAGTTCTTAGCTTTATGGTAATATCAGATTACCAAAGAGTACTGGATTGTACTGCACCAGTGTAAAAAAAATATACTGGGGTAAAGGGCAATGATCCCCCAAACCTTAGAAATACCCCCCCCCCCCCCCCCCCCCGAGCTAAAATGATAATCCCCAAAATGCATATAGGGCGGTGTTTCACCGAGATAAGAAAGACTTTACGCACAACTTTACGTTCGACTGGTACCCCTTCTTGTTTTTATTATAGGTTCACATTATTACGTGCATTCAGCGCAAGAGCTGATACCAGTCGAAAATAAATTTGTGCGTGACTTTAAGAACGATTTGGTGAAACACCGTCCAGGTACTATTCCTCATACATGTTAAAAGATCCCTCATAAATAAAATTAAAAAAAAATGTTTTTCACCCTGCACTGCACGTATATTGCATACATGACTCCAATCCCAAAATTACTTTTGGGATAGAAAAAAGTCAAACTTCTTGCGAGGGTGACACACCTTCCTTTTATATCAGCAAAATAGGGCACTGAATGGAACCATAGAAACTGTCGTCATAAAGGGGCCATTGTTTGTTTCGTGTTGCTTTTCAAACATGACCTTGGTGTGCATTTGACTGGTAGGAAAACTTGATATCAAAGTATTCCTAGACAAATATATGTATGCCCAGTCAAGATTTGCAATTCACAATCAGAAGGCAAAAAAAGAAGGAAAGATTAGTTGCCTTTGATTGCCATTTTTACTTGAATAGTCTTTGTCTATCAGAAAATAAAAGATCATCTTAAATCTTATCTTAGGAACAAATTCAATTCTTTTTCTAGACAAAGCATTCTTAGGTAAATATACCGGTATGTATACCGAGTCAAAATACTCAATACAGTGTCATAAGGAAAAAACCATAATTGTTTGGTTGCCTTTGATTGCTATTTTGAAGAATTATGTCAGTTGGTCGGAAGAAAAGGTTATCTTATTCTTTTTTATTTTCGGGACAAATTAATTTTTTACTGGACAAAGCATTCTTTTTTAAAAGGTTAATATTATGTATGCCTAGTCAAGATTCTTAATTCAACATCGAAAGGCAAAAATCAAAATTGTTTGGATACCGTCACTTGCCATTCTTATTTTCTAGACATGGCATTCCTCAAAAATATAATATAAGTCAATTAGATTCATATCTCAACATCACAAGGCAAAAAAAATGTTGGTTGTTCTTGATTGCCATTTTTATTTCCTAAACATACCATTCCTAGACAAATATATATATATATATATATATATATATATATATAATTCATTTCATTTCATATATATGCCCCATCAAGATACATAATTCAGTATCATGAGGCAAAAAAGGAGAAATGTTTGGATACCCTTGATTGCCATTTTTATCTTCTAGACAAAGCAGTCCTAGACAAATGTATGCCCAGTCAAGATTTGCAATTTGGCATCAGAAAGCAAAGAAAATTAAATGATTGGTTGCCTTTGATTGCAATATTTCTGAAGAATAGCATTAGTCAGTCAGAAAAATATTGTCTTATTTTTTTTTCTATATCAAGAACACATCTAATTCTTTTTTCTAGACAAAGCATTCTTTTTAATAGCTGAATATTATGTATGCCTAGTCAAGATTCATAATTCAACATCAAAAGGCAAAAAAAAATTCTTTGGTTGCCTTTGATTGCCATTTTTAATTTCTAGACATTTTATTTTCTAGACATAGCCATTTTTTAAATAGCTTTGGTGATCAGAAAAAAAGATTAGCTTATTCTTTTTTATTAAAAAAAAACGTTTGTTTTTTTTTATTTTGAGACAAAACATTCCTAGGTAAACATATGTGCTACAGTGTATGCAAAGTCAAGATTTATAATGCAACATCAAGAGGCAAAAAATGATTTTTTTTTCCCATGACCTCGATTGCCATTTTTACATTCTAAACATAGCCATTCAGAAAAAAAAGATTAGCTTATCCTTTTTTATTTTGAGAACAATTTTTTGTTTTAGACAAAACATTCCTAGGTAAACATATGAACTACAATGTATGCAAAGTCAAGATTTATCATTTATTTTTCCTTGACATCGATTGCCATCTTTATTTTCTAGACATAACATTCCTCGACAAACATACACACCCACAATAAAGATTCATAATTCAGCATAAAAAAGGCCAAAAATATAATTGTTTGGTTGCTCTCAATTGCCATTTTTATTTACCAGACACATTGTTCCGCCCAGTCGAGATTAAAAATTCAGCATTACAAAGCAAAAAAATTGTGAAAAAAGGGGAAAAGAAGTTAAGGTTAGGCCAATTTCAGAGTGTGGGTCGATGAAGGGCAACCAGAAACTTTCTTTTTATGCCTAATTGTTAGCATCTATTGACATAAAATTTAATTTTGGATTATCATCTAAATGATACAGAAAAAAAAATTACAGATGATTACTAATGCTTACATTCTGAAGGGAGTAGCCAGCACCATCCATCTTCATGTTATAAATATTGAGCCTGTTGTTGGCCGCGCTTCCGTCCAACCTAAATGCCTCCTGCGCAGATACAGTAGCCATTCGAACTGCATCAAGCCACTCCTGCGGGGTTGCAGCCAAGAGCGGCCCGCAAACCCCCATCAAGCCCGGGCACTTGCTCGTCTGCATGCTACGGACGGCCGACATCGCGACCTCCACCGCTTGTCTCACGCCCTCGTAGTAGGGGGTACGCACATAGTTTGTAGCAAACTGCTGGGCGTGGGTTGGCCCACATTGTGGCCTCCCGCCACTGGGAGAACCAATGTTACATCTAAGGAATATGAATGCAGAGAGGGCTTAAAGGGAGTATTTGGAACTTTCCTGAATTTCCTCTCACTTTTATAGCTTTCTTCGTTCAAATTCTTAGTCACATTTAAATTGAGTTTGGAAATAACTCTAATCAAACCAGGTCAATGACAATAGGCGGGTTTACAAATAGATACAATTTTTATGCACACCTCTAGCATATCGAAAAGTCCCTGGCATAGCAACGAGTATTATTTAACGGTTTAGGGAATTCCACGTAATTACCTTCATTGGCAGGAAACGCACATAAATTTGAATATATTTGTATCCCAGGGAATTTCTGATTCGTCACAGATATTCAAATATTTCACATGATGAAAGTGTTAAAAATGTTTCTTAAAAATTTTTCTTTCTCCAGATACAAACTGACGTCCTCTAAAAATACAAAAAAATCTATTGAATATTTGCATTTACCTTCTTTCTCACTGGCACCGACTATTGCACTAAGAAGACTGCTTGAAGAAATATTCTAAAATAAGCAATTTATACTTTCATTATGTACGTATTTTTATTGTTGTACCATTGTGTTTGTTGAAATCGCCGAAAAAATAATGACAATTAAGATTCTTACCCCAATAATTCTTGGTAGAACTCCGGAAACCAGGGATCTAAAGTTGTGTCAACAGTATCAGGAGATAATCCCGTAAAATATGTATCAAATGGAGAGTTAAATGTTGTCGTGGGAACGTAGCTTGCTGGAAGAATGCCTAGCAACCCACGGGTGATCATAGGTTGTTGGTTCAGACTTGACTGGTCTAATAGGGCCCTGTGTCCAAGCACCTGTGATAGCAGAATAAAATGGAAAAATTATTTTTAAAATTTAATGGAATTAACCTATAGGAGGTAAAATATTTGTAAAGAGAGGTGATTCTATTATTGTACCACTACTGCTAGTACTACTACTACTACTAATGATAATAATGTGTGTTATTTACCCTGGAAAAAGGCCTCGCTTCTTACAAACTGTTCTTCTAGCAGACCCGGCAATAACACTGGATTTAGGCGTGCAAGCATACTTAGTATGCTTATTTGCCACTCCCCAATGAGTATTCCAGTCAATGTAAAATTGACCATCGTATTGTCAGTTCCACCCAGACACAAATCACACCTGGGTAGACTGAAGCACAATTTGGATGAATTTTATAATGAAGGAAATAAATACCACTCACCCACTGCAGCTCTGCACCTGCCCTATCAGCTGCAGAATAGAGTCCTTGCGCAAGGCCTGATGATGTGAACAGCACCACAACACGAGCGTTGGGTTTACCAGCGATGTCACTCAAGACCTGGTCATACCCTGCAGAGGTGGTTGCTTCAGATACGGTACTTTGAACAGCCACGCAGATGCCATTGGACTCGGCGATATCCTGAAATGTTTGACCAGCTGAAATCTCTCCGGAGTTGTCCGTGGTCACCATTGCAACGTAAGTCCAACCCATTTGTTTAAGAACAGCAACCAATGCCTGAGGAAATAAGATGTAAGTAATGGAATGCATTACCAAATTTTGCTGTTAAAGATAACATGATGAACGTATTTGTTGTAACTTGCAAAGATTTTGCCCCTGGGGAATTTTCTTCCTTCTCATTCTGCAGAGTCAAGCAGGTGTCAATGGATGAACAGGGAAGCTACTAAAAATAAGTTCCGAGCTTCTACCAATCTTTTGAATTTGCTGGCTAGCTTCTGTCTCCTCCTGAGAACTTTCTCAAGCCTAATGACATAATCTGCTGTTTATCTCTCTTTGAACCAGCGCTCAATAGACAGAGAGAGGGAGTAAAATGCCAAACAAATTCATTAGGCTTGAAAAAGTCCTTAGGAGAGGACGAAAGCTAGCCAGCAAAATCAAAAGTTTGGCAGAAGCTCAGAACTTATTTTTATTTGATCATCCCCAACTGATGAAAGTTCTTGTGTATTGTGTTCAAGGAGCTAATGTGGAGACTTGAACTAAGTCGTTTACTTTATCCAATTCCTTTGCCCTTTCTGCTCACAGTGAATCATTGGGATAACCAGTCCCTATATATAACTGTTTATACCATTCAGAGCCCATTCGATAGTCGCAATTGTTACCTCAGAATTGTAGGAATTTTAGAATCTTTCCTATATAATGACAGCACCTCCATATTCTATGAAATTTACGGGACATCTCCTGAGAATATGTTATCTCAAAAAGAGCCCATCCCCACCATTCTCATAATTCCTGGGATAACAGCTAGTGTAAGATATCCAGAATAAAGCAAAAATATATTGTTTGGTTGCCCAACAATGCCCTTTTTGGAACATAACATTGGTAGCTCAAAAACAGCATATGTTACAAGGGATAACAGCCAGGGCTGGACACATTAAATCATGAAAAAGAGTAGGAAAACTTACTCTTGCAATATCACCATCAGACGGTATATTCCGTGAGAAGAAGGCATAGTCATTGTCTGAGGTAAGCCTTGATTGAGTAGCAGCATAACTGATGACAGGCACCCTAGCATCAGTCAGAAGGGATGCAGCGGCCGGGCCGGCATCGTTGATCAAGGAACCCAGCACAACTGATGAAATGGAGGCGAAAATGTAATACAGACACGCCAACCAAAAATTGTATAATACCTTACTTTTTCTATTCTATTTTGCTTTTTCAACTTGTAGATCAGTTTTAATGGTTGATTGGCATTCATAAAAGATGCAAGACTACATATGAAATATGTCTTTTAATAATTTTGTACACCGTTATATTTATGTACAAAATACAATTCATGAATACATCAGATCGCTTCAAATCAATTTTTGCATCCTGACCATTACTAATCTATACCTGCATGACATATGCTAAAGTATTGTCTATTTATGACTCTCATTTACCAGAGCAAATGCTTTTTATGCATGGTGACACCCCTGAGGTACAATGATGGCTCTGCAGAGTGTGAGTGTGGGCAGGGCAGGCAGATCTTGCCTCATCTTTTGATATGAAATATAACATCACAACATTTTCCCCTATGACTGATGCTTTTTACCATTTCATTTTTCTTTGATCACTTCAAAATCTTCTTCTAAGAGAAGGCAGTACACAAGGCAACACTAATAGAATTAAAAAAAAAACAATGAAAAATACTAAAAATCAAAATCTGGTTTGGTTCATATTGTGAAACTACAGATTTTATTCTTTCAAACCAAACAAATAAATTCACTTTCTTTATTCTATTTATATCTTATATCTTTTATTCAAGTAGGGTAACTCCATCAGTGATTGAAACACTTGCTATCTCATAGAAAATATCTCAAAAGTTATGACAAACCAAAGAAAAATGCATGGTCTTTCCCTATCTCATTGGTTCCTTGGTTAGACGTGCTAAAATTGTGGGTGGCTTTAGGGGTGGTTCATCACACAAAAGACCCTTTATCTTACTTGGTTTGAAAGCAACACTATCGCATTGTTGCGTCGCGGTTTGTCTCGTAGGTGTCCTGTCACTGAGATATTCCATGGTCCGTTCGACCGCTTCCTGCCGGGACAAGCAAGAGTCCCACGCCTCCAAACCTGTCGAAGATAAACAACGAAACAGAAAGCTATCGATACAAGTTTTAACAGATAAATTTGTCAGTCAGAGCTGCCAACTGTTCCAGAATATGGATGAAGCAGGGAAATATTGTACTTTTCAAATTTGATTAGCAGTTTTGGCTAATGAGTTCCGCCAAACATTTTCAATACCTTACTGTAAAGTCCTATTTTGGAAAGTTGCTAAACAAAAATATATTGTATAGCGATTATGCTGAAATGCATAGCAAATTGTTTGGCAATACCAGGAAAATTATTCCCTGATGAGGTAAAATTCAAAAAGTAAATATCACAAAAGCTGAACAAGAGAGAGAAAAAACATGACAGGCCTCTCAAAAATGTATTTTTATCGCTTGCCTGATGGAAAGTAAATAAAAAGTACTTGCTTATGAAACGTTGGTTCCTTGAATTGCTGATTAATATTGTATGAATATTCTAAAGTATATCTACTTTTATTCAGGCATGTAATACATTTTATGTCAAAGCTAACGTTGAAGCTTATTGTCAATAAAATAAAACCACAAAGAAAAATCATCTCTGAAAAGGATGCTGTAAGAGTCAAATATATTTATGAAAACTCAGTAGCGAATCCAGGGGGGCTTCCCGGCGTATGCCCCTCCCCCTATTTTTCGGCCAAAAAAATTATAGAAAAAGGGAAAAACAAGAGGGAATCAGGTGGTATATCACTCACTTTATATATATATCTTTTTCTTAAATCTTGTGTTAGATGCCAGGAAATCGCATTTTCCCCACCTTTAAAAAAAATCATGGATACGCCCCTGAAACTAACTGTTGGATAACTCTTGATCTAGTGAGAGCCTCTGTATGGACAAGGTAATAATTTCCTGGTATCGCTTTGCAATTTGCTATGCATTTTAGCATGATTGCTACACAAAAGATGTTTTGTTTGGCAACTATTTCACATAGAAGTGTAAAGTACTGTAGAGTGTTGAAAATGTTTCCTCAATGTCCAAAACTGCTAATAAAAAAATTAAAAGTAAAATTATTCCCTATGGACACTTGCCCATTTGGGCCTATGACTGTGAATTTGCCGCACAGCTTTTTCACTTGCATAGAGTAAGCGGGCAAGGGGTTTTGTAGGGCCCTGCACGACAACAATACCCATGCTCTCAGCCATTTACTTGTGCCATCTGTGCTGGAGAGGGAAAGCTTATTGTGAATTGTGCAAAATTGTTATGAAGTGATGTAATATTGAGTTGTGTTGATGTGTGACAAGCACTACTTTTACAGCCATTCAATGAATTTCACAGAGTCACATCAAAAAAATTGTACATCTAAGAAACATAGAATGGCTCTTGTCATCAGTTATCTATAAAATCAATATCGCTATCACGATCAGAAGGTCATCGCCATCATTATCATCATCTTTGACATCAATGATGCTTTTCTTCATCATCATCATCATTATCCTCAACATCATCACCAGATGATGACCATCATCATCATTATCATCATCATTGTCATCGTCATCATCATCATCATCATCATCATCATCATCATCATCTTCTTCTTCTTCATCATCACTAAAATAATCACGACCACCATCATCAGCATCGTTTCACCATCATCAGAACCATCTTGAACATCCGTGTCATCAGAAACCATGCATCACATCACCACATCATATCATCATCATCATCACCACCATCATCATCATCACCACCATCATCATCATCATCATCACCACCACCACCATCATCATCATTATCAACATAATCATCATCAACATCATCGTCATCATCATCATCACCATCATCATTACCATGAATCTTCTTGATCATCAACGACATCATAATCTTCATTATCCTCCTCCTTTANTCCCCAGCATCTTCGTCGTCATTTTTATCATCATCATCATTCCCATCATCATCATTATCATCCTCCTCTTCGTCGTCATCATCGTCATTATCATCATCATTATCATCTACATCATCACCACCGCAAACCACCACCATCATCGTCATTATCATCATTATTCTTCTAATCGTCATCATCATCGTCATCATCATCTTCATCATCATCATCCTCATCATCCTCATCGTTATCATTATCATCTACCACCACCACCACCACCACCACCATCATCATCACAATCATCATCATCATCATCATCATCAGCATCATCATCATCATCATCATCATCGTCGTCGTCATCATCATCATCACCATCATCAGATTAATAACAACAACATCACATTACTGCAACATCATCATCATCTGAGAGAAACACAAAACTCAAAAGGCATCATCCGGGACTAGGCTACATTACCATGGCAACTCCTTACCGATTTTGACTCCATTTGTTGTTGAGCTCGCATCACTATTGATGGTGTGAATCGCAGCTTCTAATAACTGAATGTTTTGAAAGTCTGCAATGGTACTCCCGCATGTAAACCCATCTGAACTTGCGGAGTAAAATGGAAACAAGAATCCGAGAGTTATATCGCCAGGAATAAGCCCCTTCCGATCACTTTCGCATGTCGCCTGCGTCCGCACAATATTTGGGAGAAGAGCGATAAGGATGAAAGCAGCTCCTGCAAGCTCAAATTTTTGCGGGGTGATCATGATAATAAAAGCCCCTCGCCGTCAGGCTCCGGAGAGTTTATTTGAAGAAAATCTGGATGTAAACTGAAAGATAAAAGATTTGAATATGTGACCACATTTTTATTCATTTAATGTTAGTTATAACAAAATACTTCAAAAAAAAAGAAATTAAACGGGCATTTAAAAATACATGAGCAGATCCGACAGGGGGGGGGGCAGAAAAATTATTTTCCCGTGGCTTAATTGGGGAGAAAAGGGGAAAAATCAATCCATACCAACCCCTGCCTGGACAGGGTGCTTGACGGGTACGTGGCAGATTGGATTTTGTTACAAGTCTCTTTTAGTGTCTTACACGTTTTTCCCATGCTAGTCATATTAGAAATAAATATGGAATTGCGCCATAAAATGGGTCGGATGGAGGAGCAGCCCTTGATGCCTTCGCCATATGAACACCTCGGCCTTTTTGCCATTTTAATCATGTCTGCATGAGGGGTAAATACATGCCTTTAAGTCGATCGAGTCGAAAAAGCTGGAAATTTTACATATTGCAATATATATTAGGAACAGTGGTACCGAGGCAGGGAGCAGGGGCCGCAGCTCCCGCCCCCAGACTTTTTTTTTAATTTCATACGTTGTAAGTGCGTAAAATAGTAATAAAATAGTAATACACAATTCCAGTAATACACAATTTGGCGTAAATATTCAGAATTGAATGAAAAACGCCTTTAAATATAAATTCATCATCATCAGCCCACTGCCCCCACCTCCACTTTCCAAAACGTTCCGCGGTGACTGCATGGCCAAGAAGTGTTCACATGACATTTTTATTTTATTTCTCAGAAATTAATTCAGAAAACGTATTTGATTTTGTTTATCGTTCCCATGAATTTACGTCTTAAACATATTATCTCTTGATGAGCAAACTGTTCAGATTAAATGTAATCGTTGCTATGTAACAAGTTACCTTTTCTCAAAATAATGCCTCTCCAAGCAAGCAATGTATGCTCCAAGCTGTACTCTTTGGAAAAAACATTTCAATATGATTTCAATGAGTTGGAGATATCAAACACAATATAATTTGCACAGGAATTACGAATAGAAACTATTTTGCTCGAAACTCCCAATTCATTGTGAGTTCGGCAGGTTGGTACAAGGACAATGGCATTAAAATCGGAGAGAAATTCAGAGAGGTTCAATTTCTATTGAGCCAGTGTTTATGGAAGGAGTGAATTCATTGTCAGAGAAAAAATACTAAACTGGCAAACTATCAAGGGCATCGAATGTTTTTCGTTGACGACGAAATCGTAAAGGGCTCACACGCCCCCTTAAATGCATTAGTCAAGTTGCATTTCTGTCGAGAATTTCTGCAGCGATATATTGAATTAACAATTGTTTTATAAAGAACATATATGTATAAAGCCCCTTTTGAACGTGAAATTTGAACTGAAATTTCTCGCCTCTCGTTATTCTTAAGGGGCGGATCCAGGATTTATACGGCAGGGGGGGGGGCAAGGCGAGTAAGGATTTTATATTTACAAATATTATGTACTCATACCTATCATATGCAAGTTGATATCCATGTTTTATATATGGACAACTTCTTTGCATAAGCCCGCGAATAAAGGATCAATCGCACATGGAGAATGGCGGACCCCCCCCCCTTCCTTCTCTTGAAAATCATTCTAAACCAGTGTATGGCTTTACAAAAATAACACCAATCAAAATAGAACAAGAATACACTAAAAGTCTTTCAATTTACGCAAAACAAAACCTAAATAACTCTGCCCTAAAAAATCAATCAAATACGCAAATATTTCACTTTTCAATGGTCACGAAAACAGCAAAAAATTTAAAAGACGAGACTGCTTTATAAAGGGCGGCCTTTGCCCCACCCCTCGAAACACACCTTTTGATATGCCACTGTTAGATAGTTCATGTTTTTGTGTTGTCACCGATTCATTCCTCCGCATTATGCGATTTAATGGTTAAAGGAGGACTCCGGACCAAGATTTTCTTGCTCTGATTCAAAGCGCAAAAATCAGACAAACAGATGAAAAAAAGTTTGAGCAAAAACGGACAACAAATAAAAAAGTTATGAATATTTGAAAAATATATTAAGATTTTCAAAATAGTTATATTTTTGGCCAATTTGTAACTACAGGTCACGTGACATGACGTGTTGATGACGTAGGTTCGTCACTTCTCTAGAGTGAGTGTATTATCTCTTTGTTTTTTAATGTTCTGTTTAAATGCCATTGGGCGCAAAAATAGTTTCTTTTCTCAACGAATTCATCTCGTTGAATATATATTCTTGATTATACCTTCTGAAATATTGTTTACGAAGAAAAGATAACAAAATTATAAAAATAAATATGATTTTAATAAACAATATGTTTAATAAGAAATATGTATTTTGTGTTATAATTACGCTTGCACGGAAGCAAACTAATGTTTACTCTTGTAAATTATTGTAAAGGAATACTCTTTGGATTTACAATGACCAAAATATTACAAAAAAGAAAATATGATTTGAAATACAATAACATACATGATAAATTGTACAAAAACAATATGATATAAAAGAAAATGATTATTGACAAATTAATTTTTCATATTTATGCAATCAATTTATAGCAACATTGAAATCGATCGAACAAAATACGTCATTAAATTAGTGTTGAAAATAATCAAATTCTCTTAATTACAGCAATTCTTTATATGAATAAATCTTCTCCTTATTTATTGTTTATTGAAATCATATTTATTCCATAATTTATCATTTCATATTTCATATAAAACTTATTTTGAATATATATATTTCTTGAACATAATTGCTTGATATGTGTTGAACATTATCCATCAACAAAATTTTCTCTAAAGATTAAAAAGACGGATTAAAAAGCAATGATATATAATAAGCCCATTGTAGAGAAGTGACGAACCTACGTCATCACTATTTGATGTCACGTGATGCAAAGTTGCCAATTTGCTAAAATTATAACTATTTAAATTATTTCTAAAAACCCTTAAAAAATTCATAACTTTCTTATTTATTGTCCGATTTTGCTCAAACTTTTTTTGATATGTTCGTCTAATTTTTGCGCTTTTAATCAAAGCAAGTTATTTTTGGCCTGGAGTAACCGTTTAAATGGTGAGCTAATTAGGAAGATGGGAGACTATTCCAAATGTCAATCATTCTAAATTA
Organism: Temnopleurus reevesii; assembly: GCA_036244855.1. Lineage (NCBI taxonomy): Eukaryota > Metazoa > Echinodermata > Echinoidea > Temnopleuroida > Temnopleuridae > Temnopleurus > Temnopleurus reevesii. Next base: position 5,418 of record BQKZ01010322.1, on the reverse strand, counting down.
CATTAAAGCCACCTGTACTTTTATATAGCTCTTCCAAATTAATTTCAAACTATTGTCAAAATAATTTACACTTCGAGTACAGGGTCTTTCGCGGAATGCATACGTGATTTTGTCATTTGTAATTTGTAATTTGAACATTAAGAAATTGGCTGAAAACGCCCATAGCATACATACAAATATCATGATGTACACTTTTTTTTTTTTTTTCAAAGTCAATGAAAATCATAGAAAGCTCCGGGTAAGACGCCCTTATCTTCTCCGCGATCAAGCGATCAATTATTTTAGTGGGATGGGGGATGGGGGTTGGTGGTCAAGATATTCATGCTGTATTTCCAAATATGATGAACCATATTTCAATCATCAACCATAGGGGGGCTCGATGAGGGGGCTGTGCCCCAAGCATTCCCAGTTTCTAAGCCTAAGGAGCTGAAAAATATCTTTTGTAACGGGATGAATACAATCTATGGATATGAATATTTGATTTTTTTTAAGTGCGATAGTTGAGAAATTTTCAGTTCAATTTAAATAACCATGCTGTATCCTAATTCATACATACAATCATTCCACAAGATTAGCACATTTGCACGTTCAAACCCAAAGTAAATTGACCAATTAACCCGGTGGAAACTTCCGAAATTAAATATGCACTTACCTTAGTAACGAGGGCCAATTATACTACACCTACATCCGTGCAGGATTAGCTGCTTAAACCAAAGAGCTCCGAGGTCTAGCGATTACCCTTTCCGGGGGACCGTCGCGCATTACAATAAGTTTGACCGAACCACAATAAATATATCTGTACAAATATAGCTCCGTTTGTATTGTTGGAAGTTCAGTGTTGAACTTCCATTCCAGTATGATATAAAGTGCTATTCAACCGGTTGGGAAATAGACGAAGGCAAATAAAAGCGTTTCAACTTGCAAAGACGCGCCCGTACGACTGTACGAGAGTTGTGTGGACCAATACAAAAGTTATTATGATATTATATCTGAAGATTAAAGGTTGTCAAGAAGATATATTAGTCTTCTCTAAAAAAAAGTTGCTTGGGGTCACACTAAAATAAGTTAATTTCCATATTTAGGCATGTGAATGCTCAGAATTCTGTAAATTGTAGTTATTATCATAATAGAGCCATTCGATGAGTCAAGGTGTATGCTTTCAAATTATGATTGTTCAGATTCCATTTAAATGGTGTGTGACTCTAACCAAGGACCTATTAGCAAGGAGTTCCAATGATCTCATTTGAAGCAGGAAATCCGTCGGTATATTAAAAATAAATGAATAAACTTTCAGCTACGTAAGGCAAAACAAATTGTTTGGATGCCCTATGATGCCATTTAAAAAATCGTCGGTCGTTTCTTTTCATTTTTATCATTTTTTTTTTCAAACACAATTTCAACAATTCATCATAAAATTTAAGGATTAAAGCGGGTGACAAGCCAAATAGAATATGAAAATATCGTTTCAGGTCATATTTTACCTGTTTGTTGATAGTTTTACTGTGATTTTTTTGGTAAAAAGCAAAAACAAAGGTCATGTCGGGCCATTTTTAGAGGGTGGTTCGGTCGAGGGCATCCAAACATTTTTTTTTACTTCACGGATTTTCGGCTCTACAACGAAGATCTGGCAGAGATTATTCCCTTTCTAGACCAATATCTGCCTCAGTCGAGTGCGAATGTCAAATCTGTCGGTGGATCTCCTACAATCAAAGAGTAGAGATTGTCAGTAGTCCTTTTTAGGAAGCTCCATGCTCCACCTCGCATCAAAACATTGAGCTTTTATTCTTGGCAATGAGTTACTGTAGATAACCTTGAAGAAGATGGGAGTTACGGTTTCGTTTTCATAGATAATGTTTTTTTTTTCTTTGTGTGTGTGTTGGGGGGGGGGGCAGTCACACCGCAAGACTGATCCGATCATCAGTGATCATGGGCCAAAACTACATGTACTGCGTGGAGAAGATACAAAGGATTTGACAACCTTTTTAAATGAGTAATGACAATATAGATATTATGGTTATCGGGAGCAATTAATTCTATTATCTGAAATAGATGAAAAACATATATACATGTATAATCTTTTGTAAAACAGCATTAACCAAACGGAAAATAGTATGGACATACTAAGATTCAGGATCATAGTTTCAGAAAATATATAAATTTTTCTACTCGTCTTTTTAGTCGTTATGACTGAAATGCCTGACAAATTGGGAAATTTCACAAGATGGAATCACCCCTATCATTGGGTTTGCAAAGTTTTAGGTGAGTAAACTTGTTGTGAGCACAATTAATTTCATTTCAACGAACAATATATTTTTTATTGAATTGAATTGAATTGAATGAAAAGCACCTTGGTTTTTTTTAATGCTGTTATCGTACAAAACTCGGTATTTTTTTTCGGGGGGGGGGGGTATTTGGGATGCGGTTTTATAAGAGAACTAAGATTCGAAACGCGATAGGATCACGATGGTATCTATGACGGCACACTGGAAGAGACTGAAAGTAAAATATTTATTTAAAAAAAGTCGCAGAAGAAAAAAAGGTTATGGCTACATTTTGCGCGTTTCCTTTCATATTCTCGAACTTAGAGTAGCATGGTACAATCAGACAATGGGTTGAATTCATGTTCATTCAATTCGCATTCTGTATACCACACCTCTCTTCACATTTTTGACAAAAATTCTAATTTCATGGATCATTATTCATAGGTTATCAAAATTTATTTAAAACTATTTTTCAAAGCAATTTACAACTCGGGCATTTGATTTCGTGCAGAATGCATAGAGTCCATATGTGATAATGGCGAAATTGAGTAATGGAATCGCTAAATCGCTTGAGAACAATAAAAATTGGCTGAGAAATTTTAGACTATTTTCTTAATAATCGATTGATAATGAAAAAAAAAATTGAAAAAAAAAACTGGTGAATCGCAAAATACAAATATGGGGATACATACAGAAGCTAAAGGAATCCCCAAATAAACTGCTGATGGCTTAAACAATGGAAAACCCGTTTTACGATAATACTTTTTTTCTACGCAAGTTCGGCATTTTGTTTAGAAATAAATCAGTAGGGGATCTGAAAGTCAGTGTCAAAATTATTGGGGTATGTAATGAAGAACCAAAGTAAGCATTTCTACTGGGTAACGTTTATAGTAATCATTTTCTGATCATAATTCGACATTATATTTTAAGATAAATTAGTTCGGGATCGAATTAGCCTGCCTTTGCATGTATCCGCGGATAGATGGAAACTATTGAAAAAGTGGTATAGATGGAATAAAAATGAAAGAAACATTATATATTTTTTTTATCAATTCCTCTGTGTTCTTGTACTTGTCGCAGCATGGTACAAGCGGTTTTCTTTGAGTGAACACTTTGAATCCCGTATTCTTCTCCAGGAATAATAAGTGGCCAAAGGTTAAGTTCTACGAATCATTGTTCTGCCCGAAAGATTCCAGAGGAATCGGCAAATATTGGGACTTGAATACTTTTCATTAGATATAGCTCGAATCATCGCACACAATAACACGATCCACGCACTGCAGAGACCATGGCTGATTGCTCGTAATGGTCTTAGCTATCCTCTTCCTGCAAAGACGTCTTAACTTCTTGTGCCATCCCCGTAACATAGACAATAGCGTCGATACGACTATGTTAAGAGGGTGGCGCAAGAACTTAAGACGCATTAGCATGAAGAGGATAGCTAAGACTATTTCGAGCAACTGGCCCCAGGGTGTTAAATTTAATTTCAATAGGCGGGTTTACTTATATATTAAGATTTATGTGCTTTTTTGCCACTGAACGTGATTACGTGGTATTCCTTAAACCAGTTTGCATACATTATTTGTTGCTATGTCGGGCAAGCCTCGTTCTTGTCAAGAACTATGCATACAATTTTCATCTACTAATAAACCCGTCTATTGGAATCTTTTAATGCAATATCAACAATTCTTATAATAATAATAAGTCCATTTATATAGCGTAACCACTATATGCAAATACTCTACTGCGCTTGACACTAGGTACCATATTATTACCCTGGCTATTACTGCCGAGCAAGCCAGTTAGGTGCTTGAGCAGTCCAAGAAATAAATTCCTGCCAGGCACCCATTTTTCACTTGGGTTGAGTGCAGCACAGTGTGGACGAATTTCTTGCTGAAGGTAATTAACGCCATGGGTAGGACTCGAACTGTGGACTTCTGCCTGAAAGGCGAGCGTCAGAACCACTACACCACGTCGCTCCCAGGATTGGAATGTGGAATTTGTTCATTTGAAAGTCATTGACATGTACAGCCAACATTTTGTTCTGATTACATTTTTTTTTACATTAAATCTAAAAGACTGTATCCGGAATTAATCCCTATTGGGTTGAAATTTTCACTCTGATAGATTTAGATTAACATATTAGATATATTGGTGTATAAGGGTTCTCTCGCTTAGCAGAAGGGGGAAAAATGGGACAAAGTAAACAACGGCATTGAAAGTAGCTTCATGATCACAAAAGCAAGTACAAGGTGCGACTCTTGTTCAATATTTTTCCACAGAATGGGAAGGACGGTTATTTTTTTTTGTGTTCATCTAGTTATTGTTAAAGCTGTCACTTTATCCCAGGCATTTGTCCCTTGTGTTCTCAGTTTCTTACGCTCGCCTTTCAATCAGAGGATCGTCGGTTCGAATCATCACTGACGGCGCTAATTTCCTTTGGCAAGAAACGTATCCACATTGTGCTGCAATCTCCTCAGGGGCCTGTAATAATAAAAATATGCTATCACTCTTACGATACAAAACATTGATAGTAAGTTTATGGCAAAGCATGTATCATAGAGATAGGATCAATTTCTAATCACTAGCATTCATTTTAATCTATTTTAATTTATTCATTTATTGTTCCGGGTTAGCCCATTTAACATAAATTGGTCTCCCATGTATGTTACAGGTCCTAGGTGTGAATAGGCGGGTTTACTTATATATTCAAATTTATGGGCTTTTCTTGCCACTGAACGTAGTTGCGTGGTATTCCTTAAACCGTTTGATAACAATACGACTACAATACTTAAAATCCAGTTTGCATACATTACTTGTTGCTATGTAGGGCAAGTCTCGGGCAAGCTTTATGTTACAACCTTTGTGTTAAAGATAAGCATAACATTTGTATTTATTAATAAACCCGCCTATCGGGACTGGTTGAAAGTAACCACTCTTGTCAATTTAGCAGCGGGTGCCAAAAGCACTTTGCTGGAATGCTCCCCACGGAGTGGAAAATGAATATTCACTTTATGCTTGCATGCCCGAATCCAACACTGGGATAATGATACAATTGGAATGGATTGTTTGCCCTGAGAACTTTTTTTGGGGGTGAGAGAAAAAGATGGCGCTCGTTCTGTTATTGTGACTGGAATGATTGCTCTTGACAATTCTG
>BQKZ01010321.1:8888-20976 GCA_036244855.1 Temnopleurus reevesii | reverse complement strand
TGTATTCTGCCTTCTTCATTCATGAAGCTTGCAGAATCGACGGGGATTGTTTGGTCCATGAGAATAGTATTCATCTCAATTTCATCATAGGGTTGCACTGAGAGTGATGACTAGTAAAGGCTTCACGGTGAGTATGATTTTGTTTGCAGTCGGTGTGAGAGAGAGGTTCAGCATTTGCTCTACATATCCGCATGTAATGACAGTGGAAGATTATTATGGTTATGGTTATGTTGATGACAGTTCATATTTATGGGTCATGGGATCATGGAAATGAGGGTATTAAAGCTCTTTAAAAAAAGGGGAAATACATTTATCTTGCTTTTCATGAAAAAAAAAATGAATGAGATTTCAAGACAACAGAAATTGTGCTTCTTTTGTTACCATGGAAACCAGAAAACTATTTGGAAAAAAGAAAGAAAAGGAAACATGAACATGGGCCTATGTACTATGAGTGTTACAATACATTTTCACATTTATTTGGGGTTTCAACTTCAAGCCTTCAGTTTTGTAGGCAGATTGATGTGTCAAATTGTGCAAAATATGTAACGTTTTAAAGAAAAATAGTTTATTTTTCATGAATTAAATTAAAGCTTGCCATCTTATTTTTACAGATGATGTATGTTTTTGTTGTTACACATGAAAGCATGAAGAGATCGAGGACCTAGGCGAAAGGGGTAATAAGTTCAGTTTATATTAGTTGTAGAATATCTGGACCTTCATTATTTCTAGCCCACAAACATTTTTTTCTTTTTGATCTTTTTTCAAAAATCATGCAGGTTTAAATTATGTTCTATGGTGACTGATATTTGAGACCCATTGGACAAGAGATGAAGTACTATTTGCACTGGACTGTGCGTGATTATTAATCATTTGGGCAGCCTTAGAGCTGCTGATATGAAGAGCCCCAGAGACTTTATCATCTGCCGGGGGAACTCATAAAAACTAAGATGGCAGTCAACCGACCCCAAGATCCTCTTCCCCGTCATCGAGGCGGAGGCGGGGCTTCCCTAAGCTCCACCCTCCCCTTGGATCGACCAATCAGCCTCCAGGGGAAGATGGACGAGATGAAGGACCACATCGCAAAACTCAAGAAGGAGTTGGAAGCAGAGCGGGTCGCCGTCAAGCGCCTCAAGCGGGAGAAGGTTTCGGAGCTTCGTAATGTTCGAAGCGAGGAGCAGAAGAAGTCCGCAGGGGCGCTATCGACCCTCAGACACAAGCTGGAGAGTGATAAGACGAAGGAGATGGAGAATCTCAGGGAGATGTTGATGAAACAGATGTATGCTGAGAGAAATAAACTCCTCAAGGAAAAGGATGTATCGGTGAAAAGCCAAGAAGGACAGCAGAGAGAGATGGATGCGGCCCTTCAGAAAACTAAAAACCAGGTGAATGTCTTTTTGTTAGCCTGAAAAAAAAAAGAATATACATGTATTACTTTCTAGATCTGTAACTCAAACATGAAGACAAGTTTTGACAAGTTGCAAAGTCATACTCTTGGGAGTATATGCCAACCATCAAGAATATGCATGAAGATAGAAATTGAATTAAACAGCAAACAGGTGAACCAAATATTCTCATGAAAGATATTGTTACATGGTTTAATTTATGTTATGGATGCTTCGATCCCTTCATGTGAAAATAATGTTGTTTTTTTTTGTTTGGTGATTCATATTTTAATTAACTGTAGATTGCAAAAGGTATGCAGAAAAGATTTATAGTCAAGATATTTGTTTAATTTATAATTTCTTTCAAGTCAGGAAACAATCTAGTTGTTCAGTTTAAAGTAATAGATCAGCAAACACAAGGTTGCATCTGAACGTTAATAGAATAGAATTCAATGATTGATGTATATGATAAGAATCCATTCAATTAGCATCTGATTGATTTTGGCACCTCTATTTGTTGTAAGTAAATACAACAAATGAGCACACATTTGAGATTTTTATGGGTATTGATTTATTTATCTTTGAAACATCAAACATAGCTGAAATATTTCTCAGTATTATGCTCAGTGTGTTGAAGCATGATAAGATCAATGAGATATTGGGGGAGGCAGATTTTATTGTTATAACTGTCTCAACCCTCAACCACCAATGAATTTGAGTACTCTCAGACTTTTCATGTATTGATAATGTGTTTTTATGAAGTTTAAATTTATTTTTCATTGTCTTTTTCCCCAGAACCCCTTGACTACTGGAACCAGGTAGTCCTTACACAAAGCCAATCTGAATTTCATAATTCAGTAATCAATTGGCATGTATGTTGGTCGATTTCCAGTGTTTTTTTTCTTCAGAAGATTGATGTGATAAAACATATACTAGGACTTGTTCATACAATAGTATTTGTATCAATTGAAGACTTGTAAATTTAAGTGTAAAATATAATGAATCATTATCTCTCTTGTTCTGAATTGAATATCGGTGGTACAATGCACTTATTGGAGGCTGAGGAAAAAGCCAGAACGTTTCATGAGGCAGAGCGAACCCGCTTCCTAAATGTGACAGCAGAAATAAAGAGCATCAAGAAGAACTTTGATAAGATAAAGTATCAGATAGTATTCGTAGACTTCTGAATTTGCGCTCTAAATGAGAAATGTGAAAATTTCATTATGTGTCTTATTCTGAATTATACATAAATTTGTAGTACTTGTTGGAGGCAAGGGAAGCTAGAAGCTAGAAAGCTACACGAGGCAGAGCGGACCCGCTTCTTGAACGAGACGGCAGAACTGAAGAGCATCAAGAAGAACTTTGATTAGATGAAGTGTCAGATAGTATTTGTAGTCATGTGAATTTGCCCTCTAAATGAGAAAGATGAAAATTTCATATCTCTCTTATTCTGAATTGTAATGGTACTACTTGTTAGAGGCTAGGGAAGAAGCTAGGAAACTACATGAGGCAGAGCGGACCCGCTTCTTAAACGAGACGGCGGAATTGAAATGCATCAAGAAGAAATTTAGAAGCAGATCTTGAGACAGATAATAATAATAATATTGATGGCTACTTGTATAGCGCACAGGTCCACCTCATCGGTGCTCATGGCGTTGAAAGTTTTACACTCACTATTACCCGGCTCTAGCTGGCAGCCATTACGGCGCTCCGCATTACAAGGAATTTCTTCCTGCCGTCCCCATTTACCTCACCTGGGTCGAGTGCAGCACAATGTGGATGAATTTCTTGCTGAAGGAAATTGACGCCCTAGGTGGGATTCGAACCTACGACCCTCTGGTTGAAAGGCAAGAGTCAGAACCACTACACTTCGACGCCTCCAGATGAGACGGAGGAACTGAAGAACATTAACAAGAATATTTAGACTTGTGAATTTGGGTCTAAATTAGAAAAATTAAATATTTGTAACTCTCTTATTCTGAATTGCATATTGATAGTACTTGCTGGATGCTAGGGAAGAAGCAAGAAAGCTGCATGAGGCAGAGCGGACCCGCTTCTTGAACGAGACGGCGGAACTAAAAAGCATAAAAAAGAAACTTGAAACGGATCTTGAGAATGCAGAGGCAGCCAACCGGCAGCATGGGAGTGAGCTTCGGAGAGAATCTGAGGAACATGGAAGGGAGATGGACCAGATTAAGAAGGAGGCTCGTAGAGATATTATCCATTTGGTGAGTGAAATTTGTTATATATCAATAGACGAAGGAATATTAGTTACACCCTGCTTGTTCCCGTATTACGTAAGAACAAGCAGGGTGCAATGATTTTATCTCTTAGAGTATAATGTGGTTATGGTGTGCCCTTTTATGTGCATGGCCAATTGTCACACGCCCTCTTAAATGCGCGTGCCTTGTAGTTTTCAAGTGATACGGTCCCATCTTACTTGGTTGAAATCACAAATTGACCAATGAGATTGAAGAATGAGATCACACCAAGTGATAAATTTCATTCTATCAAAAAGAACAAACATAAGAAATCATTCATATATGATTCATTTAAGATCATTGGAAAGGAGGGGGCACTAACTTGCTTGTTAAAATTGACTCCCCTCCCCCTCATCCCCCATGACATCAGCAAATTGAAGTTGACAATGATGGCATTGCCAGATTTTATAACCATTATTTGTTTGTATGAGAAGCATCAGGAAAATAATGTCAAATCCAACCTAACCAAAAAAAAAAGAAAAAGAATTTCAAAGAAGAAGCAAATTAAAACGAATGGCAGCAAAGTCAAAGAAACCTCAATGTTCCTTATCTGCTTGTTATCAGTTTACAAATAAAGGAAGTGTTGGGTAAAGAACGACACTTCTGAATATTCTTTGTGTACGATATGTGCGCTGGTTAGATACCATTTTCAGAATCTGCACACTCGCTGTTTATTAATGCACAGTCTCGTGATTTATCTTCAGTACTGCTTGCAAAATGTGTGAGTAACATATTTTGATTCAAGTAAATAGAGTTTATTTTACTACATGTAGTGGAATAAAATCAATCAGAAATCTTGGTTTGTACTCTTCTTTTGAAGGGTTTGATTGTTAGTGCTTGTGCTCTATTATGAATAGTGATGCATGAGATGTCCTTTTATGGTCACTGAATAGAACAGAATTGAATAGAATTGATGGGTCCCCAAGCCCTTCCTTTTGAACAGGAGCTATTGTCATTGTATTGAGTCAATCAGTGTGGTTGTATACAGGTTGTATGGGAACCATTTTGATTGAAGGGCTGAGTGCCTAGCTTGCATGATCTTATTGATTTGCATTTATGCATGAATAAAGTTATAGGTTAACTACTAAAATATTGTCTGTATAATAATCAGATTGAAAAATTTGTTAACAGGCAAATAATGTGAACTGCAGGTCTTTTTCATTAGTAAAATACATTCAGACCAGTTATATAATTTGGGGACATCTAATACATGGGAAAATAATTTCTGACAACAATAGTTATATCAAGAAATTAAAAAAAAAGAGAATGAAATCTGTAGGTTTCAAATGTTAGCGAGGAAAAAATATATAGAAATACATGTACTCTTTATTTTTGTTAGAGTCTTTGAAATTGACAATATCAATAGTTGAAATTGTATTCAAAGAAGCAGTTTTAATTTGCTTTTCAATGATGTACAGCTTTACACTTATTTGGTCATTGTACAATGTATATGTATGTATTGAAGAAAGATAAAACAAAATGATAAATTTTAATCATCAGGGAATTTGTCATGATATTATTCATTGATTTTAGATACTCTTGTCTGTCTCTTAGTATACTGCCTCCATACCTACCTAGCACATGGATTGTACACACTATAGACATTCACCGTCTTGACATTTACAAATTGTAAGCCCGAAGCCGCAACGCCACTGTACGTGTGTGTTCAGATTTCAAAAGACCATGCTGTGATTTCTTTCTTGTGACATTTACCTTGTTCAGCGGTACGAGTAAGATGCTGTATCTCAATACACATTTTCCACACATTTTCCAGTTGCGCCTCACTCTACACATTTTCCAGTTGCGCCTCAGCTCACTCTACACATTTTCCAGTTGCGCCTTGAGCATTTTCGTGAAAAGTGGATTTGGCGCCATATAAATCATATATATTATTATTATTATTATCAATAGTACCCCTTGCTGTTCATCATTCATTCAAGCTAGGAAGGCTGTAACCATGCAAAACAAGATCCCTAGCAACCGTTCTGACCTCATGACCTCCTTTTGAAATCTGATAGTCAAAACATCCAGGATGAAATTACTTCAAACTTGACCTATATTTTGTTAGCACTCCAACATGCATCATGCATAGCATGATTGCTATGCAAAAGATATTTTGTTTAACAACTTTTTCTCTCAGGGATGTACAGATAAGTGTTTAGAATGTTCCTGAATGTCATAACTACCAATCGAAAATGAAGAAGAAAAAAAATCATTCCACGGGGAGGTTGTTAAAAAAGTCCTTTGAAAGTTAGAGGCCTGAGATTAATTGGCAATTACAATTAAAGTATCAAAATGCTGTGCTGTAAAATTGATAAAAGATTAGAAAATTATGGTCTGTATACAACTGTGCCATGAGAACACTCTCCCAGGGCCTGTTATTCTCATGACAATTTGTAAATAATTTTCGGTGAATATTCTAAAAACCGTCTTGTTACTCCAGAGTGAAATTTTGCTTTGCCTATGATTACGAGTTTCTCTATTGATAGTACGAAATGCACTGTGGTTGAATGCCATTGTGCAAACAAAAGCACATGTTGTGTGTTATTGTAGTTTGTTCAACTCCAGTGGTGTGTAACCATGGCAAACAATGTCCTTAGCAACTGATGCGGCTTTCATTTTTGTGTGTGCATTTCAATTTTATAGGTTATAAACCATGTAATATTTTATGATTGTTTTTCGCTTTCTAATTTTTTTTAAGTGGATTTAGTTTAATATACTTGAAATGATTTTATTGCAAATTCTGTTTAATTTTTACTTCCCAAAGTTTTGATGCATGTGTACTGGTGCATTTATTTGGGCCTGACTACAGTATTTAAATGAATGATAATAATTAAAATTGAATATTCCTTTATAACAGATAGGATATAATAGTAATTATTTGCACAGTATGATAAACAGTCAATGTGTAAAGTACAGGTGTTGTAATTTACTGATAGGTGATTACAGTATGTGATCTTTGGAACTCTTAAATCTGCTTCTGATCAAAGTACATAAAGAAGATCAATAAAGATAACAATGAAGATCTCATAGCTTTATACAAACTACAAGCTTGTTGATTGAGTTCAATTGTAGAGTGCAGTCTGTGATTTGTTTTTCCATCAAAATGTTTGTGTGAGTATTGTTATTGTGAGATTGTGTATATACCCCATATACTGTATTATGTTTTCTTGGCAAGCACATTTTTGTGAATTTGCTTCCGGATGTTTCCATTGCAAACATGATTGATTGAGGTTCATTATTACAGCTAAATGTAACTGTATTGCTTTTCTGAGGTGGAAATTCTGTAAACTAAACATTGTAAGAGCTGGATGTCGGGATGACTCTGATCAATATTCTTGTATTTGTTGGAAAATAGCATTGCACATAGATTACAATCATTCAACTTTCAGCAAATCGTTTAAAGCTTACATTCTGTTGAATTTTATCCATACACTGTATTTCCTTCATAGGTTGAAGAGCTTAATAATAGTGGTTAATCAGTGAATTTGAGAAAGTATTTGTGGTTCTCCAGTGATTCTTTTTCATATTCATTGTCTCTAATATTGAAAGGTTGAAGAGCTTAAATCCAAACAGCGGTTGATAGGTGAACTTGAAAAGGAGTTGGGCCACCAAGCAGGCTATGCATTGAAACTGCAGGCAGAGAAAGATAACCTAGACCAGGAACTCAATCTAGCCAAGATGGCCGACATTTGGGAGAGAAGGAGCCAGACTGCTAGCAGGAGTACGTCCAGTGCTGGTCTGTCACCAGATAGCAACATAAATGAGGTAAGTAATGATGATAATGAAGATGAGGATGTTGCTGGTGATAGTTTCATGTATGATTATAAGATTGAACACTAGTGGTATGGAAACCTAAGGAATAGAAAAATGGTCTCGGGATTAATGATTACTTCTCCTAATATTCCCAAATAAGAAAAATTTCCACCAAGGTCTATAGTTGTAAGAACATGGAAATGAGGCAAAACAAAGGAAGTTCTTTGAATACACTCTTCAAATGACCAAATTGAGTAATGGGAGTAACAAAATAAGTTGCAAGGATTACTCAGTTAGGTGTTTTTTTTGTTTGGTTATTGTTGAAACAAGTTAAAAATTTTCAATGTTGTGAACCATTGATATAAAAAAGTATTTATGTATTTGTTATATTTGGCAAAAACTATTTATTGTAGGCTCATGCTCTGCTCAATCACTTACAGTTAGTACCTGATTGAAATTTCATATTTCAGTGTGCTACTGTGCATAAATAAATTGTGCAAATATGGAGTTTGTTTGGGGTTTTTGTTTTCTCTAACCAGAATGGTAGATCGAAAGTGACTAGTCCGACATCATCCAGTGGTATCCCAATCCTCGTGTCACGGGAGAGTCTATCTACGAAGTCTAGACCAGAACTGAGTACCAAATCTAAGAGAGTTGATGCTCCTCTTATCAAAGCGGTGAGTATACATTATGTAGATCATGCTTATTTACTCGCACCAAAGTGGGAGGTCGAAAGTGACTAGTCCGACATCATCCAGTGGTATCCCAATCCCTGTGTCACGGGAGAGTCCATCTCTGAAGTCAAGACCAGAACTGAGTACCAAATCTAAGAGGGTGGATGCTCATCTTATCAAAGCAGTGAGTATACATTACGTAGATCGTGCTTATTTACTCGCACCAAAATGGGAGGTCGAAAGTGACGAGTCGGACATCATCCAGTGGTATCCCAATCCCTGTGTCACGGGAGAGTCTATCTACGAAGTCTAGACCAGAACTGACCCCTACAAAAATGTCCTGTGGTATGTCCCAATTTACCACACAATACCACAGTGTTCCTGTGGTAAATTGGGACATTACCACAGGACATTTTTGTAAGGGGAATACCAAATCTAAGAGAGTTGATGCTCCTCTTATCAAAGCGGTGAGTGTACACTCATAGTGTGGAGGCAATACCCACAGCCAGTAAATGCTCCTGAGATTGACGGTGAAACTCCTTGTAATCACATTCACTCAGATATATATGTAATAGAATTAAAAATATATTTTTAGACTACCAATTTCTAAGACTGCTTCTAAGTCCAGTTATCAGTCTAAATTTCATGTTGTCTATGCTGAACTTTTAGAAAGCAGGATCATTCTTGTTGATCGATCAGAATTTGCAGAGATGAGGAATAAAGCTTCATATTTTCTTGGCATATCTGACCTTGGTTATGTTTCATAAAGCTCTTTGCAGATCAATTTACGACTCTACAAAACCCATTTCGCGTGGGATTTAGCGCCAAGCGCTGTCATCGAGCACAGTGAATGGTCACCAGTCATTCATAGATTTACGTACAGCTTCATGGAACACAACCCCTGCAGTCTTTCCATTTTTGTTCAGTTGGACATGCTTGTGGCGATTTCTTTTTTTGTAATTGTTGAGAGCTTAAGTGAGGTGGCGGATCCTTTTATAGTTTTATAGTATTGAATGTTATCGTCTTTGTAACATTTAACATTCTTTTATACAGAAAAGTCCTGTTTCAAGAATTCCTACTCTATCTTCAAGTCAGAGCGGACAAAGAACTCCCTCTCCAGTTAGCAAGGAGGGCAACTCAGTGAGACGTAGGACAATGAGTCCTCTAGTCCCTACCATGGATAAGAAGGTAAAAGCTGCACTCTTCTTCCAGATTTGTCACTTTAATACTACATCTATTACGTGTATTCATCAGATGTTTATTAGCTTAGAAAGAGGGTACCTGCGTTTTGCCACCAACAACCGGTGAGAGGATATAAAAGGATATGAAATTAGGAAAGCAACTTCCACTTTTTGGAGGCTAAAGCATTTGCCTCATCCATCATTCGTTTGTAACTCCTTAAATATGTCTGGAAGTATTTGGTGCTGCATTAAAGAAATACCCCATGTTGTAATAACGGTTTTTATTAGAAATATTTTAACTTAAGTGTAACAAATGGGATTTTTCAATCTTAAACCTTCAAGAAACACCTCAAAACCCATCTTTATAATTCCTTATGTAGCTAAATATATGTCTTTTTAAGCAGTGCTTTTTATCCTCTGGAAAAAGCGCCATAAAAGTTCAATTATTATTATTATTATTAAATTAGAATGCACATGCTGGAACGTCCGTAACCAAAAAAGTGTATTCCGACTCCCATGAATTGTTATTCAGGAGGAGGTGCCCAAAGCATCATGCTCTCCCACTCTCCCACACCCTGCACTGCTGGCCTGGTCTCCATTGTATATTTCCTGTAATCAATCATAACATATTCATTGTATCATATCTGTTTAAGCTTCTTTTTGTAAAAATAACGCAATCCTCAATCCAGTAATTCAATTTGTGTAGTGCTTAATACGAACTGTTTCTCGGCGCTCTATTGCATTATAATTATTACCCGGCTTCAATTACGGCTATATCTACCTCATTTGGCGCATCTCTGCATTTAATTTAAATTGTGTTTTCTATCATATCCATAGTTGAGGATGTCTTCATCCCCATTGACTCATCAAGGAACAAGGAGATCGTCCAGCACGTCATCTCTGCATGAAGGAGATGCCGCTAGCACCATTCGCTCCCACCCTACTTCGCCCCTCTCTCCCACACCTCGCACTGCCACTCCTGTTTCCATGGTGTCTTTAGACTTGGAGGGAGAGGATCTTGAAATTCAGGTATTGTTGTGGTATAGTGTGTAATTTTTCTTTTTTATTTGGAATCGAAATACAAGTCAAAGAGAAGTTTGACCAAGAAGCGGTAGATTATTTATTTCATTTTCTTGTATGTGTCCTGCTTTGGCACCATGTTTCATTATGATCATGTTTGCCTGCTCATAATGCATATCATCAGGATCCAGTATTTTAATAATACACATGATATAGAGGTATTATTTTGTGTTCAATGCACATTTGTATTCCTGACAACTCCATAAGGACATCTATGACTTCACAAGCTTTTGATCATGTATCAACTCCTGCCAACAGGTGGCGCTATACCTTCACACATAAAGCTCGCTTTGATCCAATAACATTTGTTTTGCGTCATTTATTTAAGATATCAACATCAACTGAGGCAGTTATTTGATCTATAACAGCTTGACATGGGCAGAGTTGACTGTAATAAACTTAATTTTCTTATCCATCCCTATCTCTTACAATTTTTCTCTTTTCCCTGTGATTATCTTTCATCCATCTCACGGAATTGAAGTTGACGATCTAATGTAAAATAAATGTAACAAGACGGGTTTTTACTCTCACTCCTTCTATATTGATTAGGTCTCTCTCTCACTGGAATTTTTACTTTCTCTCTTGTTTTTTATCCTACCATAAAAAATGCAGATGCCTTTCAACTTGACGCATTAGAGGTCACCTAATTCAATTTTGACGAAAAGAAAATAACCATGAAAAAAAGGTCTGGTAGGAATACCTATTTTCTATGTACCTCATCTCATGTGTGTCTGCCAGCAATGTTTTGTCAAGCCAACATTGTTTACATTAGAAAGGAGTATGGTAACAGGTGTTAACCTGCCTTAAACTGATTTTTTTTTAATTAAACCATTTTCCGGCATGGAACTATTGAGTCATGTACATGAACATCTTTGGCCAAAAGCTTCTTTTAATCAATATTTGCTGCTGTGAATTGTTGAATATAAGTTCATTTTTGGAATTTTTTCCATATGTGGCAGGATTTGATATCTTCTCATGAATCTGATGCCTTTGAGTGGCAGAGGGAAAAACAGTCTATGGAAGAACAGCTTCACAATCTAAAAGCAAGAGTAAGTTTAATGTGTATGATTCATTTCCTATTTGATTTCTGTTTTCGGTATTCATATTTCTAAATTAAGTGATATATTCTGAAGCACTTTGAATTCCCCTTAATATGTGTGGGCATATGTGGTCATATCTTGGTTACTTTTGCTCAAAGAAACAAACATATTCTGATCTTGATTATAGGGTTACCAGTTTCAGCAAGAAGGCTAAGGCACAGTGTTGGATGCCATTACAAAATGCTGATCAATATCAAGATACTTAGCCAAATTGATTCAATGTGGCTCGTGGGAAGGGCACTGCATTAGAATTTTCTAGAATTGATGTAGATAAGGCCCCCCCTCAAAAAAATATTTGGATGACCGTAAGGTGGTGCCGGAGGCATTATGTTTTCGGGTTGTCTGTCCGTCCGTCCGTGCGCCTGTCCGTCCGTCCGTCCGTCCGTCCGTCTGTCCGTGCGCCTGTCTGTCCGTCCGTCCGTCCGTCCGTCCGTCCGTCCGTCCGTCCGGACCTTGTTACCGCGATAAGTGCAGAACTACTGGACGGATTTTGACCAAACTTGGCTCAAGTATGTATAAGCATATGAGGATGAACTGATTAGATTTTGGGTTCAGTGGGTCAAAGGTCAAAGGTCACAGGACAAAAAAACTTGTAAAAAATCACCAAAAATAGATTGTTACCGCAATAAGTTCAGAACTGCTGTACAGATTTTG
>BQKZ01010318.1:4807-20779 GCA_036244855.1 Temnopleurus reevesii | reverse complement strand
GGTGAATGACAGTTACACACGCTGTGCAATTTACATGTCCGCACTGTAATTTGCCAGGTCTCTGTCTACACAATGCTGACTCACGCTTGTGTACAGGAGTCTGCGGCTTTTCTCTTTTCTCCAGTTTTGAGATCGCGCTTGAATGACAATGCTTATTATCTCACTCTCTTCTGTGTTCATTTCCATTGTGTTCAATGGGGTTGGGAGGGGGTTGGGTTGAATGAAAAGAAAGGATTGGGGATTTGAAAGTTTTCTTCTGATCCAGACCGTACTACTGTAGGACTGTATATGTATTTAACAGTTCTATGACCATTTCTCTATTAAGAAGCAATATCCATGAGGTTTACATTGTCAGATAATGATAATAATAATAATGAACGTTTTTTTATATAGCGCTTATCACTCGCACAGGGAAAGTCCCTAAGCACTAATAGAAAGAAGGATAAATAGAGATATAGAAATGCTAATATTTTTGCCCTATACATCGATGAGAGAATAAGTTAATATTAAAAAAGGTAAAAGAAGAACAAGGAAAATGGTAGTTAATTTGGTATTTACATCAAACAGGTTTGTTGCAACAAATTTAAAAAGAATAATAACAGGTTTAAACTTAATCCAGAGACGTTACAAAGCACATTGTAAACAGCAAATCATTGAACAAAAAGATTTTAACAAAGTTTTAAAAGATAGCACTCAAAGTAGTCAACTGTGCATTAGGTTTAGTCTAGTGCTCACAGAAAATGACTTTAATTTGGCTGGTGAATAAGGTAGAGAAAATAAAGATTGATCTAGGCAGTTGACAATCAAATACGTGTGGACTGAACTAGATACAGTCATTATGCTGGATATGGTCTGCAAATGTAGACTAGCCATTGACAGCATGTAGTCTCCTAGTATTCCATTTTCGTCATTGCTTCAGTACAATGCAAAACATACTATATCACGTCCATAACTAAATGAAGGCACTCGTTCACATGTTGTATATGAACTTCCCTCAATGAACAAGGCTCTGGTATGACTTGAGCTGTCACAGTACCAGAAATTAGCAACATTTGGTAGATGGGCAAATTTTAGCACCACAATGTTCTCAGGTGTCGGCGTAAATTTGATGTAGAATTTGATTTTATGCTGATAATAATAATAATAATAATAATATTCAGTTCTTTTATAGCGCATAACACATAGCCATAGCATGTCCCTATGCGCATGTAACATCTTGTCTTTGCCAACTCTCCTAATGAAAAATTTATCCCTAATTTTCCTTCTAAGTTCAGAAAAAGTATAGAATGACCTACCCTCTCACAGCAAATAGAATTCAACAACGATTGATGTGCAAATTTTGACATGATCATGTTCCCAGGCATTCATGCATCATTTTTACGTACAATTTGCTGAATAAAGATATTTCTTCTCCTATTACATTTCATATTTAGATTACAAATTCGATTCATGTTTTTGTAGTGATTTTGTGAAAAGCAAATTGAAAAAAAATGGTCATCTGCTTAATATTCTCAAATTGTTGTGTTGGCAAGTACTACTGTACATGTACATGTACATTTGAAAAAGTCTCTTGTGAAAAGTGCAATCACCCATTTGTGATGTGTCCCNCTCTTGTGAAAAGTGCAATCACCCATTTGTGATGTGTCCCCCAGCTGTCTATTCAAACTTTGATAAATTGGGGTCAAGAATGATTTAACGAGCTTGCTGGATTCCCACCTCCAATACCTTTTCATTGATCACACTTTTTTTAATTTTGCATTTTTACTGGGAAGAAGTTTGGTTTCTGTATTTGTCAACAGAATATTTGTGAAGTGAAGATTCCCAATATAATGTACCTAACAAATCAGATGTTTGAGGATCATGACTAGGGTGCTCCATAACTTGCCCAGTTGGGCAAGCAAATTTATAAATGGCTGAAAATCTCCTGCCTGGAGTGGATTTCACTTGCCTGAAAAAAAAAATCTGCTGAAAACAGAACTAACGATTTATAAAGGAAATAGCTGAATATGATTTTTTAAAAATTTTGATCAGCTTAATTTGCACAACCTGGATCAGATTAACCAGGTTTTTGTACTTATTTTTCAAAACATTGTGCGATTCTTAATTTGTTTTATTTTTTTTTTGCCTGCTCAAGTTGGGAAAGCATCTTTTGACTTTGCTAAAATAATCTGGCCTGTGCATGACTGACACTAGCCCTAGTAAATAGGGCAAGTGTTTTTGTATCACCCTGAATGAGATTGAAATTTCATATGTTCCCACCCCCTTACCTGTCAGAAATATTCTGATCAGAATTTTATGACAGTGAACTTTGCATCAGTTGAACTCAGACAGATAAGTCAAAAGTTTTATTAGCTCTTCCAGCCTAGAGTTCACATTTATGCTCATTCTGGTACATTCTAGTACTGAGTTCACAGATTGAACTAAAATGAATGGACTTTCTCTCTGATTTGGATTATATTGATTGCCCTAAAACCAGTGATAAGTGTTTAATCACAATATCCTTAATTTGATATTTTGTAGGGCTAGGATATTCAAAAGTTAATCTTACATTTTTAGTATCATAAGAAGCTCTATTTTGATTTTGATTTGATTTGATTTATTTGTTTTTCCATTTCAAAAACATACAATATTACAAAGAAAGTAGTACATGAACATTATCAAGCAAATTAAATTTGAAACAAAATTAAAAGAAAAAATCGCATACCAATATTTACATGATAATTGTTTATGGTTGAATTATACGACAAAAAACAGATTGTGAATTTGAAATAGAGGGGTGTGCTGGAAGAAGTCAGGCTTGTATTACGCACATCCTGGCTTAATGTTACACTAAAGAAAATGATTATAGTCGTACTAAGGAATAACAAATAAAGAAATGGTGAAATCCGGAGATGCATCTAACATACGGTATGGTGAAATAATGAGGTTGGCATGTATACTGCTCAAAAAGTAGAACTATTTTCCATTTACATGTTGGTTATATCCTCATGACACCAAGTTGAGTCTATTTCTTCATTCTTTCACATACATAATTCTACAAAGGCAAAGTCAACTCCCCTAGGTTTCTTTCTCTACAAAGTTATTCTACATGATTTTGAAGTTCTGTAGAGAACTTTTTCCTTCTTTAAAAAGATGCAACTTTCATGAAAAAAGCCCACACAGATGGATTACCAATGCCACATCATAGAAATATTTCAATAGGAAACCTTGCATTTTTGTTAGTTTTCAAATAAAATCAATTCATAAAGCCGTCCAAATACAATACAAGGAATATGAGTTGAAAATGATTAATTCAACAACGAGATAAACAAAAAAAAATGACTTGGACCTAGTTCCCATGCTTTATTATATCAGCCTTTTGT
Source organism: Temnopleurus reevesii (assembly GCA_036244855.1). NCBI lineage: Eukaryota > Metazoa > Echinodermata > Echinoidea > Temnopleuroida > Temnopleuridae > Temnopleurus > Temnopleurus reevesii. The sequence continues at coordinate 17,417 of BQKZ01010318.1, read as the reverse complement.
TTTCATTGTATCTAGTATATTCAGTATTAAAGGCTGTCTTCACTAGCCCATTTCAAGGTTTTTGATACATTGTAAAGTATGGAAGTCAAGTGTATTTGAATGGATCAGGGCTACTATTTCATTCTAATGAGAACACAACCCATCAACCTGCATTGCAGGGATGGATGAGTGCTTTTGAATTGTAGGAATGAATGCTCTGATTTCGGAGGAATTTTTTGCAGGTCCGAAGTTCATTTTAAATGAATTTGTTTTTGTCCTGCCCTCCATATTTTCAGCATTTTATTACCTTTTCTAAAATATGGCCTTACAAATTAGTTTGCCTGGCACCCATTTTACAGAGGTTACGACTTATGAGCGTGCTTTCATGAATTATATTTTGCTTTAATACGAGAATTGGAGCTTTCCTGAAAATATTTATGCTAACATGGAACTGTTTGTAACTTTTTAAGCGAGACTGAATTTACACAAACTGTACTCTTGATGTACCCCTAAATCATGAATCAACTCAAACTGATTACATTGGGGATGGTCCTAGAGGCCCTTTTTATAACTCATTTAACCTTTGGATACATACACCAAATGTATTTTTTATTCAGAAGTCTGTACATTGTATGTTTTTCTTCGACATGCATGAATGATTGTAGTCATTATACATCTCACTGAAACCTTAACAATGGATCTTTATAAACGATTTTTATGATTTTTTAGAATAAATTTAAGATCAACTTTAGAAAAAACATGGTTGTATAATTATCATTTCCGATGGAAATAGTATGTCCATGGAAAAAAAAAAAAAATATGCCCATAAAGATTGTATACAGATTGTATACAGATAACACAAAATCGCATACCAGTTTACTGTAACTGTACCTCATTACATAGGACTTGCATGTATTCAAATTGGCCATGACATTCAGGCAAATATGTAGATGATTGTGCGTACATGATTCACCTAGCTCATTGATTGTTTTATCAATGTCATAACCAACCATGCATTAGTATTGAATTTAGTACGACTTTCCAAGGTTATGTTTTCATTTTGTTGAGGTTAGGCTTACGTACGTAGAAGGTGCATGATATGCTGGTAAATTTGCCCTTGAATTTGCTAGGGTGTTGGTGCGATTCAAGACAAATACACAGAACTATTTTTGGGTTAATTTATTTAAGGAGTGGTGTCTTTATTGTAGGATTCTTTTTATAGGTGTGTATACTTTGTGTATATTTGATTTGATGATGTGTAAAGCATGTTCATGACCTTGTTTAAAAAGCAAATTAGATAATACTAGTTTTGTAATTTTCTGATTTTGTGGTTCAAACTGATGGCATAATACGGAATGACCCAATTGAATTATTTGTGTACCTTTGCTGGATTTTATGAAAAAGTATGAGAAATGTACAATATCTAATGCTTCACGAATATCATTCAGTGTTTATTCTCACCTTTATGGCTTGCAGATTTGCGATTCTAAAAGATCAGGGACCTTTTCATCTAACATTTATCTATGGAGCATAAAAGATATGCTAGCTACTTAAGACACCCCTTTTGGAATGTGAAGGAGTTGTATGAAGAGCTTATTTAGCTTATTTAATAAGAAGTGGCCCTAAAGATTTTACTGTTTGTATTTAATCACAAAATTGTAACTTTTAATTTGATCCAATCCCCTTTAACTTTCCTCTTTATAAATATTTTACAGGGCACAAAGCTATGGATTATCATGTAGGGAGGGGTTCTGCTACACTTTCAAAAGTCAGATTTATTGTATTTCATTCATCACAAAATTTGAACTGTTTATTTGAGTTAACCCCCTCATTTCCTATTAATTATATCTTACAGGGCACAAAGCTATGGATCATCATGGAGTATTTGGGAGGGGGCTCTGCCTTAGATCTGCTCAAGTCAGGGGCAATGGACGAGGTCTATATCGCAACCATCCTCCGAGAAGTCATCAAGGGATTGGATTATCTACATTGTGAGAGGAAGATTCATAGAGATATTAAAGGTAATGATTGAAATACCATTAATTTGAAAGGTACTGTATCAACAATTGAAATTTTTGATAATTTTGTTACAGCCACAGGGAATAATTTTCCTTGTATCACAACGCAATTTGCTATGCATTTTAGAATGATTGCTATACAAAATATGTTTTGTGTAGCACCTTTTTCACATAGAACTGTACAGCTAAGTGTTGAAAATGTTTCCTCAATGTCTAAAACTGCAAATCAAATGTAAAAAGTAAAATTATTTTTGGCAGCAAAGAGGCTGAAAGAACTTCATGCATATGCTAGGGCATAATGATACTGATGATAATAATTAATGCGTATTATTTTACTTTGCGTAGGCGCTTCACTTTGACAAACTATTCCCCCAGCGTGCCGTGCAAGAACACAGAGCCATTACCCCCAGTACGTGCATTTCGATCCAGCAATTGGTGGAACTCGAACCACCGACTCTGTTTGAGAGGCAGAAGTCGGAACCACTACACGATGATACTTCCTCTTAAATCCAGAAGATTGGTATCCTCTGATACTGCCACAAAAGAATCATCCTTTTCATCCATTTTTCTTTCTCTTTTATTTCAGCTGCAAATGTATTACTGTCTGAGAACGGCGACGTCAAACTTGCAGATTTTGGTGTAGCCGGTCAACTGACGGAGACACAGATCAAGAGGAATACGTTCGTTGGTACGCCATTTTGGATGGCGCCCGAGGTCATCAAACAGTCCGCATATGACTCAAAGGTAATACCCAAAGATCAGTACCATTTATTTCATCTTAAAATTGGCAACTCTGGGCCTTGTAATAAAGGTTTGTGATTAATCGCTAATTTGAAAGAGCACTATTGCATAAAAAGTTTACTTAAAATGCAAGTCAAAAAATTAAACGCATATAATTTCAACCAATCAGGAATGTGTATTTAGGACTTGCGTTTGAATTTCTGAGTTTCGTTTCAATGCAAATTTATGTTTAATTGGGCCCATTTCTTATTGTTTCTGTCTTTAGAACGAAATGGGCATGCAAGTGATGCAAAAAAGATCTTTATTGGCCATTTTCATCAGCGATTAATCACAGACCTTTATGTTACGGGGTCCTGATCTTTCTATTCTTATATTCTTGCTGAATTTCTTTTCAACTATCTTTTTTTTCTTTTTTTATAAATAGCAAATTTGCAGCATGTTTACAGAGGTCATTATATAGTCCACATGTGATTCAATGATACAGTAAGACCCAATCATGATAAAGACCTGGCCTACGCCAAAGACCGGGTCTATGCTGTAACTATAATTCAATAGAAATGCACGAAAGGTCCAAAGTCATGACCAAAAGTGTGCCCTACTTTCATAAAATCTCCAGAGTTAGTCTTGGACCAGCCCAAAGTTCATATGCTAAATTTTCACACTCTCTGTCATTATATTTTCCTCTTCAATGGGCTACAGCAAATGTATTTTCTCATGTCTCTCTGCTTGGCAATCTATTAAAATAAATATCTCGATGCATACATAATGTTTGAACGTTTGGCATCATTTCGGGAATATGTATTTTTTTGTATGATTTATCATATTTAACATAGTTATCTCATAAACATTGAACTCCCTGCTTCTCTACGATGGGCTACAGATGGGCTACAGAAAATTGTTGTCATGTCCTCCTTCTTGGCAATCTATTAACAGAAATGTCATGATGTTTGAACATTTTGGCACCTTTTCCGGAATATATAATTTTTGTAATGATCTATTGTATAAACATAATCATCTCATAAACGTTGAACTCCTTGCTTCTCTACGTTGGGCTACAGCAAACTTTTTTTCTCATGTCTTCCTTCTTGGCAATCTATTAACATAAATGTCACAATACACAATGTTTGAACATTTGGCACCTTTTCCGGAAGATTCTTTTTATATGATTTATTGTATCAACATATTTATCTCATAAACGTTGAACTCCCTGCTTCTCTACGATTGGCTACAGATGGGCTACAGCAAACTTTTGTTCTCATGTCTTCCTTTTTGGCAATCTATTAACCGAAATGTCATGATGTTTGAACATTTGGCACCTTTTCCGGAAGATTCTTTTTATATGATTTATTGTATCAACATAGTTATCTCATAAAAGTTAAACTCTCTACCTCTCTTCACCATGCCTACCTTGGGCAAACATAGAGTATGAACCCCAGACTCTTGATTATTTAGCTTGGCAAGTTTATGTTGATTCTAGATGTGCAAGTTGTAATGGTACGCCCTTACAAATGAAGCCGTTTGTTGACCATGCTATTAATTTTCATACACAAGTGGAGATTATGATGGTCGGTCCACTTGGCATGGCGACAAGTATGCGGGTAACCTTTGGTATAAGAGTTCCGTCTTTGTATTATCAGGACGTTTGCTATTGATCCAGCTACATGTGTTTAGTGTGTTAGGCTAGATTGTAAGATAACCTGTGAAATGTTTGTTAAGATTAGATGAAATATTTGGGTAATTGAGTCTCATTTATCGTGCAGCAAGTTTTAGTGTGGTTGTTCACATTACGTTTAAAAATTATGTATGATATTAAAATGTAAATTTACCATCAGCCGACCTGTTTAAATGTAAACATTTTTGGGGGTTAAGAGTGTAGGCAATATTCAAATTGGAAATCTATTGGATGGGACAATATTAGAGTACTGTATAAACTGAGATTTTCACGGTTTTATATTCACAAATAACGCGGTCTTGACCTCACCAATATGACGCACATTGGAGATGTTCATATTCATGCGTGTACAAACGCTTTTAAAAATTGAAAATTGCAACATGCTAAAATACGCTGAAACTCACAGTACGGACGTGTTGCTACAAAGTTATTTGATTGGGCATTTTCATTCATGCACTGTCTGTGCTTTGGAGAAGATGTGTATGAAACAATGGTACTGCAACTTGCAATTGATCGCAACTTTTAATGTGAATTTACTCAATTTCAACTGGAAATGAACTAGTATAGGTCTGAGGTGAAGGGGACATCTTGAAATCCTTCTCCACTGGTCAGAGGAAAGATCGCATCACTTGCTGGTCCAGAAATAGCCGGAGATTGGCTCTTGTTTATAGTGGAGCTCACATGCCTGAGATTCACTTGAACCCATCAGTTGCAGATATGCCAACCGTTCCAGAATAAATTTTACTACATTTTGAAAACCCTACTACTGGACATGAACTAGAGGAAAAGTAGACGTGGAGAAATCCATCTCCACTGGTCAGAGGAAGTATAGCATCACTTGCTGGTCCAGAAATAGCCAGAGATTGGTTATTGTTTGTATTGGAGCTCACATGCCTGAGATTCACTTGAACCCATGAGCTGCAGAGATACCAACCGTTCTGAAGTATTCATGAGGATTGAAGTTAAAATGTAAGTCACCTAACAGCCGAACCATTTCCTCATGAGAGAAAATAGATAACAATACCCCCATGTTTTCCCTCTGAAGAATTTATCTGGTTAGGCTGTTTAATAGATGATTCATATTTTGATTTCTCTTCACAGGGAATAATTTTATTCTTCACATTTGATTAGCAGTTTTAGACATTGACAAAACTGTTCTTATTCTTTACTATACAGTTCTATGTGAAAAAGTTGCTACACAAAATATATTTTGTATAGCAATTTTCATGCTAAAATGCATAGCAAATTGCGATGCGATATCAGGAAAATTATCCCTGTATCATGTAATCCATAATGGTTAGCAGCTCTGCAGGTGCGGGCTGGGAGACTTGATTACAGCTCAATGTCATTGCCAGATGTTAACCAACGATATTATGTGTCCGTTAGAGGTGAATTATGAAGGAGGAAGTTTTATAGCAATATAGCGCCTCGTACTTGTACATGCATGTAATTGCTTTGTACAATTTTTGAAGATAATTTAGAAGAACGTGTAGATGACAATTAGTTTCTTCTTTAATTTTTTTTGGGGGGAGGCTTACTGTTTGTTTCTATAACTATCACACAATACCCTTTATTCGAAGCCATGCAACTTAGAAATTGAAGAAAAAACATACTGTACACTGTAACTGTAAAGGATATCAGAATAAGTGATCATTCTGGCTCTGTCCATGCAGCTTTAGAGGCCCCCTTGGAAAAAAATGATAATATAATATAGCATTTAAACATGCCATCTCTCTAGTCAACTCTTCAGAGGCGCAAGACAAATTTTCTAATATTATTACCCGGCCTTAGCATAGGTGCCAAGTAGGCGCTTCTCCATTTAAAGGAATTAATTCTTGCGGGTACCCATTCACCTCACCTGGGTTGAGTGCAGCACAGTATGGATAAATTTCTTGCTGAAGGAAATTAATGGATAAGATTCAAACCGCGATCCATCTCTGAACGAAAGGCGAGAGTCAGAACCACTATGTCACCACGATGCTTCCATAAAAGTACATGTGTCAGTAGATATCCCTATTCAGTCTACTGAAAAAAAGGATTGGGAACTTGCCTTGTACATAGCATTTTTTACGCAATTGTATGGGTCTTCCCCACATAAATTGGTCAATATCTAAGAGTGTGCAATACTGAGACTCCAGATACCATAACATCTCCTTGCAGATATAAAGTGCATTGCTTCCTTCATAACCTTGTATACTGAAGAGTCATCTGCCCTTGTCATTTTCGAAAGTGAAGATAGCTGGATCCTTGAAAAGTTTCAGGAAATACACATTCTTCTGAAAATAATATGCATACTGAAATCAAGTGAGAAGCTACTTATCATCCATGATTATGAATTATGTCTTTGTTTCTACTGAGAAAACTTTGTTAACCTATTAAAATGAAATGTGACAAATTAATAGAAATTCATGAAGGAATTTTTAAAGGAAAAAAAAAATCTTTAAAAAGCAATTTTATAATCTAGCTCCGGGTGAGACCAAAATTTTAATGAAGTGAAGAGAATTCCACCCACCAATAACTACAAGCGGTTGCGGATATTCGGAAAAGCCATATTGCAGCTGTCAGAAGTTCTGAAAATAAAATTGAAAAGCAAACTTTGCAGAATATTTTCTGAGGGAAAGTGTAATATATATGCATGTTGTTATTATGCGTTTTTATGAGATAATATTTGGTATGTGTAGCCATTTGATGATTTACACTTTGATTTCTATATAAATTCTAGGCTTTCATCACAAGCGAATGGCTGAGAGTGTGGTCATTGTCGACATATTTACTCTCACTTTTGTTCAGCTGTTGCATTATTCACCATGTAATATTTTGACCTGATGTGTTATTCCGGAACAGTTGGCATTTTTGTATTATGTATGTGGGATGAATCATTGCTCCTGTCAAATTTTCAAGCAGAAAAAGTATCCAACAAAAGCTTTAGAATCTATCATTTTGATTATTTCTTTACGTGGCAAAATAGTTGTGACCTCCTTGCGTGGATATCTTTAGAAGTCTCCACTGACAATATCCATGGATGGTTACTCATGCGTGTATTTGTATTGTGCGGTGTTGTGCCAAAACAAATGGATTTGTAGAAAACGCCTGCAAAATAAACAGACTATTCCATCCATGGTGGATATAAGGCATATTTTTGTTGGCCTCTTCGTATATTGCGTGTTGTTGTGGTTCAGTTAAGCCCTGGTCACATAGGGCCCCGCGAGCAACACGATTCACCCCGACTCGTTGTTCTGAGGCAGTTAACTGTGAATTAACAAAGAGTCGGGGTGAATCGTGTTGCTTCCGGGGTCCTGTGTGACCAGGGCATTAGACTAATATATTGAGGAGACAACCTTGGGTTATCTAATTCACAATGTGGCTTGATAATGGTCGGAAATAATTGTTTAAATTGTAATGCATCTGAACATTTTTGTTTATCCAATGATGATGACACTAACATAACAAAACTGGTTGATGTAATCATTTCTGTTGTCATATTAATCTTCTCATGATTTTTGCTGACACATGATTGTATCAATGATATATATATATTTTTTTTTTGGGGGGGGGGTAAAAAGAAAATTTATGCACATATGATGACATGCAAAGCATGAAAAGAAGAAGAAAAAAGAAAAAGGTCCATTTGTTCTCAACTAGTTTTGTTAAAATTGAGGTCTAGCCGACCCTTTTTGGTTTGCTGACCACCACCAATACACTTTAATAATAAGAAGAAATAAATGTCTGTAATGATTAATGAAAACATTGGATAATTAAAACAAGATTAAACTGAGTTTTCACCTCATTACATTTTGTGATTGTATTCTATCCTACAAGAACAAATTTCAAAAATTTACATTTTAATGACCATGTGAGTGCAGTATTAGTTACTTGCTCTCAAACCATAATATAAAATGTACCTGCATCTTTATCAACTTTTTGAAGTTGAAATAAAAGGTTAATTATTCAATCAACCTTAATTTACTTTACAAACTTTGGGTAAATACACCTGTATGGCTGTACAGATACATGTGGGCATTTTCACCACGGAAAGACACAGAGCCCCAAAATTTTAAGTCGCACTGTGCCCTCATAGTTCAAAATGAAAATCTGAAATTACTACAGAGTCTTCTTTATATTACAGACAACCATCTAATATAAAACAATTTGCAATTTGACATTCTTACGGAGAATAAAATCAACAAACAAAAAATTGCATATATGGGACTACGGTCACAAAAATTTGCTTTAAATTCTCCTTATTCTTTTACAAGGTAATTTTTTCGGGATCTTTTTTCATTTTATTGATTTTAATGGATTACTTCAACAGATTTTAGGTAGTTAATGAATAAAACAAGAATGGAAAGATGCACAAACAACACTGGATTTAAGTGTAACATCAGTTACCTACATGTCTTTAGTACATTTTTGATGGCATTAAAACAGATAATTCAAATTGNCACCTCACCTGGGTTGAGTGCAGCACAATGTGGATGAATTTCTTGCTGAAGGAAATTGACGCCATGGATAGGATTCGGACCTACGACCCTCTAGTTGAAAGGCGAGAGTCACAACCACTTCACCACGGCGCCTCCCGTGATGTGTATTTTCATGTGAATTCAACTGTTATGTATCAAATGAATGGCTGAGGACATCTTTCGTTGTCATGAATTATCTTACTGGAAGAATTATTAATGCCAACCTCATAGAAAGGCATTGATAATAATGGGGACAGTCCCTACTATCCAGGCATTTTGTGATCAGGGCATGGATATTCCTGATTGGTATTACTTGAACATCCTGATGTATTATATGATGAACAATACAGTCCATATACTGCACCAGTGCTCCAATTCTGAGTTATTTTTCTGATCGTATGTATCAATCCTATTTGGGTGTATTGTTATTGATTATTCACCCAAGGAATGATATTTCAAGAGTGACATCAGGTGTGATCGGTTAATAGAAGAATGTGTATTTCCATTTTCTTGTGGAAAAAAGGATCATTAGTAAATTGAAGTTCATAACTGTTGGCAGTTGTTTTCAAGGTTGAAATTTACACTGCTTGTCCATTGATAAAAATTAATTGAAAAAGGGGAAGCCCCCACCCCCTCCCCGTTTTCCACCCCTTGTGATCCTTTTAACTGTTCCTCATTCATAGTCTGCCTGAAAAAGATTATTCCATTATTTCAGAGAACATTATGTAATATCTTAAATTTCCCTCTTCTTTTTTCTCATTGCAGGCTGACATGTGGTTGCTAGGCATCACGGCAATCAAACTTGCGAAAGGGGAACCGCCTAACTCTGATCTGCACCCCATGCGAGCTCTGTTCCTCATTCTAAAGAAAATTATACTAAAATTTTTCATCATTTAAGAGAACATTGTAAAAATGTCTCAAATTTCTCTCTTCTTTTCTCATTGTAGGCTGACATGTGGTCGCTAGGCATCACAGCCATCGAGCTGGCGAAAGGAGAACCCCCTAACTCTGATCTGCGCCCCATGCGAGTCCTGTTCCTCATCCCAAAGAAAAAATTCGCCCAAATTTTTCATCATTTAAGAGAACATTGTAAAAATGTCTCAAATTTCTCTCTTCTTTTCTCATTGCAGGCTGACATGTGGTCGCTAGGCATCACAGCCATTGAGCTAGCGAAAGGGGAACCCCCTAATTCCGATCTGCACCCCATGCGAGTCCTGTTCCTCATCCCAAAGAACAACCCACCCAAGCTAGAAGGAAGCTATAGTAAGAACTTCAAAGACTTTGTTGAAGTGTGTCTAAACAAAGACCCCAGACATGTAAGTATCAGAGAGCATTTATTCATTTGTTTTTGCAGAACTTATATGGAAATAAAACCAAGAGGTTCTAAGAGGTCCGCGATTTCCCTTACCCTTGAAAAGCTATCCTAGAATGTGTCAAAACATTTGCTTTTTTAAACATAATATTTACCAATGCAGATTTTGGATCAATAGCAAATAGTCTTGAAAACACTTAGCTTAAAAGATAACTTTGTCCTAACTATTCATAATATTTCCAAAATTCTTTTTAAATAGGTAGACACTGTAAATTTAAGCCAATACATCTGGTAAAATATTGATGAATCATTGTTTTCATTGATTACCTTGGCGACTGACAGCAAAGAACTGATAAACCAAAGGTTCATCACACAGGTCAATGCCGCATCGCAGAATATACATGTATGTATTTTCGTTTAACCTTTCAGTTTCTTATAGAACTTTGTAGCAACCATTAAAATTAAATTGAAGTTTCTTATTCACATTCACACAATTTTATTTTCATCATTTCAGCGACCGACGGCAAAAGAGCTTTTAAAGCATCGGTTCATCAAACAAGCCAAACGCACATCCTACCTCACAGAGCTGATTGAACGATACAAGAGATGGAAGGCAGAGGGTAACGACTCACCGGATTCAGACCCAGATGACAATGAATTGTAAGTGGCTCTGCCAGAGATGCCAAAAATCACCAACCTTTCCAGAATATGCATGAGAGAAATTAGATTGTGAATCACCTCACAGCTGCGCCAAACAGTTTCTCAGGAGAGAAAGTACATGGGCAATTCCAATGCTTTGTCATGCCGTTTAAACTAGCATGTCTTTATAAAATTCTTGAAACTTTAATATGTATACACTTTTTGTTTGATACCTGATTGAATAGGCGGGCTTACTTATATATTCAAATTTATGTGCGTTTAACATAGTTACGTGATATTCTATAGGCCGGTTGATAACAATAAGACTTCTACACTTGGAATCCAGTTTGGATACATTACTTGTTGCTACGTCGGGCAAGCCTCAGACAAGCTTTCACGTTGCCAAGAACAACCTTTGTGTTAGATGTATGCATAAAATTTGCATTTATTAGTAAACCCGCCTATTTCAATGAATAGTTGTCAAGATATTGAATTTTTGGAGAGCAGTGAATACGGCACTTTTGTGGAATTGCCCAGGTGCCAACTGTTCCGGAATATACATGATAGTATAAAGAGAATGTGAATCAGCCCAATGCCAAGCCATTAAGTGACATTGAAATCAGGTTTTTCTCTCATGAATGAGAAGATTTTTACTTCAGCTGTTTAGTGGTTCACATTTTAATTTCTGCCATGAAAATTCTGGAAAGGCCTCTGCACTTTCATGCAACAAGCCCCTAAGGCCCATTGCCCTCAAATTGTTTGGATGTGCTTTAATAAATACTATTTTTGAAAAATAGAATCGGTAGGTCTGAAAAAAAATGTTTGTTTTTTCAATTTTCTTGTTTGATTTTTTTTTAAACACAATGAAACTTGAAGAGAGTGAAAAGCCAAAGATTATCTAAAACTTTTCAGGTTGTATTCCTCATCTTTATTTATAATTTTGCTCTAATTTTTCAACTTGAGTGAATAATATAACCCCCCCCCCCCAAAAAAAAAAAAATAAAAAAATAAAAGCCATCTTCAGATGGTTCGTCAGTTGAGTTCCTCCAAACATTTTTTTTTTCTTAATCTGAAATCTGATATTTGGAAGGTAAAACATATCATCCAACGGCTGCATATAATTTATAAAGTAGTTTCCATCTCACATGAAGCATGGGAAAACAGCCTTGTCATTAAACATCAGAAACCACATCAATTGTAAAAACCATGATAAATCATTGATCTCTGAGATGATATAACACTAATTAGAAACCAAAACCATTCAAGAATTGACACGAAAGGGTGTCGCTAGTTTTGCTTGCTTTGTCTCAGTGATCTTTATATGGGCGTTTTATATGCAATTAACTTTTCTTGTGTAGTTCTAATTGCTTACAGATAAGCAGCATCTATAGTATCCCTAATGATATATTGGACATCTTAGAGTAAGGTGTTCAAAAATTACATTAGGGTTAGTGTTTTTTTTTAAAGCGGATTATCTATAATTCAGTGTCCTTGATGGAAAACACAACTCATGTAGAGAGAAAAATAGAAATACTGGATAGATAAGAAATAGTTTATTGAATAAAATATGATATTCAACCAGTTCTTGCATGTTGATGTAATTTTCCAGTTGTGGTTAATCCATTTTGATTGGAAGGATGTTCCTTGCCTATGATATTTCTAGCCTAAAGATAATTATTCATATCTTCCCAAAAGTTGTTTTGTACATGTATTTCTATTATTAGTAATTATTAGTAAATGTCTATTTTCAAACCAGTTTTAAATGATTTGGCATTGTTCAAGAATGCGT
>BQKZ01010317.1:0-21173 GCA_036244855.1 Temnopleurus reevesii | reverse complement strand
CATCGGTAACAAAGTGAGGTAAGAATTTAGGGGTCACTTATCAAGTTGAGGGGGCGATGTCCATGTTGAAAATACAACATTACATATCATATATATCATTTATTGATTGATATAAATTATATTGATAAAACTATTGCTTTTATTTTCCGTCAAAAAAAATACTATACAAACATACAAAGGCAAACAACATTGTATCTATTATATGAAAGTTGAGCAAAGAAATTGGGGCTTCATCGGGATTCGAACCCGAGACCTCTGGATTGCTAGAGTAGCGCTCTACCGCCTGAGCTATAGAAAGCCCTTATGCGCTGTTCGTCCCAGAAACCCCTTTTAATGCTCTAGTGGTCAGAAGCTATTAAAACCTGGAATAAACCCGAGGCTGAAATCAGCCGGGAGTAAATGCGAGGGATCACGGTGAAGTGATGCAGCTTTTTAAAATATATAATTAATTCATAGAATGAGAAAAACATACCACGAAATATTAGAAAATGAAAATTGAGCAAAGAAATTGAGGCTCCGTCGGGATTCGAACCCGAGACCTCTGGACTACTAGACCAGCGCTCTACGGCCTGAGCTATAGCAAGCCCTTATGCGCTGTTCGTCCCAGAAACCCCTTTCAAAGCTCTAGTGGTCAGAAGCTATTAAAACCTGGAATAAACCCGAGGCTGAAATCAGCCGGGAGTAAATGCGAGGGATCACGGTGAAGTGATGCAGCGTTTTTAATCATATTATTAATTCATAGAATGAGAAAAATTGACCACGAAATATTAGAATATGAAATTCTATGAATTAATGTTATATTTAAAGAGATAATTGACAACACATTGCAAAGCAATAATAACGGAAAATGTAGAGAGAGAAGAAAAGTCGACTTGATAGCCCTTCCATCCTGTCTGGTTTAAGCCCTGGTCACATGGGACCCCAGAAGCAACACGATTCACCCCGACTCGTTGTTCTGAGGCAGTTAACTGTGGATTAACAAAGAGTAGGGGTGAATCGTGTTGCTTCCGGGGTCCTATGTGCTCGGGGCATTAGGTAAATAAAATACTATATATTAGGTAGGCCTATCAGAAATAATAAATTCTATTTATTTCAAATAGATGAACGAATTTGAAACGTTTTTACGATTTATAGAAAATTCTCTACTAGGAAAGACACTTTCTGTGAAAAACAACATATTCAAAAATCAGACATATAGATTTAGGGTCATAGGAGTACACACGAGTAAATAATCTCCCATAGGCTTACGTGCAAAATGGCACCCAATCAGACATTCATTAAAATAGAACCTATTTATAGATTTTTTGTTAAATTACAGACAGCGATCGAAATATTACATTCTTTTGAAAAAATGTCCGGTTCAGGGGCACTTTATTTGCTCAAAAAAAAGCTTTGGCGGCTGAAATGAGACTCACCGATAATTTAGCACCACGCCCACAACAAATCTCGGAAATGGTCTTAGATTCCATTGATAGCCCCAAAACTTCAGAAATTCTCTAGAATGAAAAAATGATTAAAGAATATAACTTCCGACGTCATTTCATTGCATTTACACCGACCCCAGACAATATTCTCTTATCAATATGACATTTTAAAGCATTATATCCTTATGCAAATTTACCTACGCCTTCCCGAAATTCATTGCGAGCGATCTATTTACTCGTGTGAAACCATAGCTGCAGAAAATTATTTTATGAAATTCCATATCGTTTTCAGTTTGTCGTCAAAACCAAAAAACCAATTGCTGCCAGCAGATCTCACCGTTTCACAATAGTTTTATAATAATAATAATAATTATTATTATAACATTTACATGGCGCTTTATACTGGTGTTTCTAAGCGCCTTGCTATTTCGAAACTAAATCCTTAACAAATTAAATTAAATCAAATCAAATTAAAAAAGAAAAAGGAAAAAAGAAATAAAATTAAGGGAAAAGATGTGCGCCTCCATAAGTGAAGACCAACCCACAGCTAAGTGAGGTAAACTAGGCATTGAAGAGATGGGTTTTGAGTAAAGTCTTGAATTGTTCGATAGAGCTGGCATTGTGGATAAATGAGGGCAACTGAAAGGCAAGGGGCAATTACAGAAAAGGCTCTGTCACCATAGTTAATTGGTTTTGGTTAGTTAGTTTTGGCTCTTTGTGTACTTTTTTGCCCCGAGTTTTATGCAGTAGGGGAAAATGTAACTCCAATTCTCCCTATCGGATATAGCCGATATCACCCGATATCACCTTGTGATATCGATATCACGCACTTTGGCTTTGGCACGCTCACTTCCGGGATCCATCTTGATTTCACTACGAAATTTAAATCTATGTGTATTTAGCGTAGTTTCTTCGTTTTGCGTCGGAGGCCCAGCATTAGGCTGCTTTGCAAAAGAAACCCATTTAACAAATACATGCAGATATGAAAGAAAAATATATAAAATGATGCTTTTATTCGCAAAAATCGATGAAAATATATGACACTACAAGCCGCTGACGAAGTTTACCATACAAAGCAACACACTTTTGAAAACGCGCGAATGTTACCGGAAGTACCTGTGCCAATTAAAGAATCTGGGTCAAAATAGCTAGTCCGCCGCATGCGTTCAGATTTGGAGAATTCTCGGGAGTTATACATCGCGAGAAATGGGCCCGTCTCGGGATCCATCGAGAGGGGATCCGAGGTGTTCACCATGAAAGGAAGTGGACAAAATATACACGCAAAGCTACTTTGTCTTCGTCGAAATGCATCTAGATGAATATTCTGATGTGTTTGAAAAAAAAATGCACAAGCTAGATGGTGAACAATATCATCTAGAGCTAGATGAGCAAGTGAAACATGACATGTTAAATGAACCATTTCAGCCGCAGTCCTCTAAAAAATTTCCTCTTTATAATAATAATACTAGTAATACTAATAATGCTGGATGTTCAGAGCGCAGTAGAGAATAGTAGAGGAAAGTTGGAAAGAAAGGTTGCAGGTTCGTGTTTTATTCGTGTAGCTAATGCCCCCCGGTCACATAGGACCATGGAAGCAACACGATTCAACATGACCCGTTGTTAATTCACGGTTAACGGCCTCCGAAGAAAGGGTCGTGTTGAATCGAGTCGCTTCCGGGGCCCATATGTGACCAAGGCGAATCCATGACAGAAACTCCGGCGACATTTGCTCCGGCAAAAATTGATATAGTAAGCCTAATGTCAAACCTAATCCCAAACCTAACCCTAACCCTAATCCTAATCTTGACATCATTCTGAATCATAAACCCTATCATAACCCTAACCCTAACCCTACTCCTAGCCAGAAAAATGAACCGGAGCAAGTGTCGCCGGAGCAACTGTCGGGTCACCGACCAGGGCATTATTAGGCCCAAGTGAACCCGATAGTCATACAAAACAAAGGCATGGTATCCCCTGCATTGTACCATCTCCACCACCACAATATAATGCAGTCCGTGTAAAACTAATCAATATGGTGTTTTCGATTGGAAGTCAACTCTCATGACTGTGACGAAGGGCACGTCGACCGGAAGTAGTACGTCATAGTTCTGTGCGTCTACTTATTGTGACGTAACAGATAGTAGCGCACGTAACAATGAGAAGATGCGTAAAACTATGACGTACTACTTCCGGTCGACTGCGACTGTAAATGTGACGAATGAAATCGAAAACTCCATAATATGACTTCTTTTCCTTCCGCTCAGAAACATATATTTCGTATCAAATGAAGGGATAGTGCAATTGGTCACAGGATCCACTAGCTTCACCGCGATTGTCAGTTTCGACGGAGCTATCTATGGGTCTGAATGTTATGGTGCTGCTTTGGATGAAAAAGGTCGGTATAAACACAAACAACATGTTTGGAAATTTTATTCATTAAACCTCATTGACATCGGAAATCTATGTTTTGTTCGATTTTGACGCACTGGTCTAATCACTAAAGCCCCTGTCACATAGGACCCCGGAAGCAACATGATTCACCCCGACTCGTTGTCTGAGGCAGTGAACTGTGCATTAACAAAGCATCGGGGGTGAATCGTGTTGCTTCCGGGGTCCTATGTGACCGGGGCTTTAATTGTTGCTCATTTTATGTGGCCATTTCAAGGAGGTTTCAAAATACTGGAGTCACAGCTCAGAGTAATGGATGTGAAATACCTGATATCAAATTGAAAAGATAATACATAACATGAAAACGTTATTGTCCTTATTGTAAACAGTGATAGAGGGGATGAATTTCAGCAAAGCTATTAATTCCAGCAAAACTATTGATTAATAACTTCCCTTCTTGTCAATGTACATATGTCATTACTGTTTTTTTTTCAATTTGAGTATTTAACAATTTTCAATGCTAGTAGTATTCGATTTAAAACTTGATTTAATTTCTGAAAAGAACCATTAGAATGAAAAAGTAAGTAACCTATAGGGATACTGTTTGTACATTTGTATATTTTTATATATTGTTATATTTGTTATTGTTTGCAAACAGGGCATCATGGAAGATATATCAGAAATAAATAAACAAATAGATACGACACGATATAAACTATTGTCGAAAAGTTAAGTCGAATGCAATATCAATGGTTCTTTGTAATGTTATTGAAATCGGAAACGGCTTGTCATTGTTGTGTCCGCACAATTGAATACACGGTGTACGGATCTATTGTCTGCGTTCGACTTAACTTTTCGAAAATAGTTTATATCGTGTTACTAAAGTGATCCTTTGACGTACAGGGTTCGGAGCGGCCAGCGATGTGTTTTAAGTACTTTAATGATATCAAGAAATTATAAAACATTGTGAAGTGCACGACATTTCTTGAATTAACATATAGAACTTGCGGTTGTATTTATAGTGATTTCGAATCTTGATAAAACATTGCACCACTTGTCACGTATTAAGACCCGGGCACAGGGAACACGGCACGGTAGCACGGCATGTTATTTACGCAATATCTCCCCTGTGATTGGTCAACTGTGATTGGGCGATTGTTAAACATCCTTTGCGCGGAGGACCGCAGCGCGCTGGCCAATATCAACCAAGCGCGTAGATACCGTGCCATGTTCGGTGTGCCGGGCCTTTATTCAGCACAATATAGCTAGAATTGGGCAATTCTCCCCACAGACTATAGGCGATACCAAGTGATATCGATCGATACCTCCAGTATCGAACCTCTGGAACCGGGAAGCATACTTACGGTACATATTATTTGCCAATTTTTCGCGTCGTCCGATGTGCACTCTGCTGCCTCACAGAAACACCCCTTAATAATAAAAGGTTACATGTGAAGAAAAAAAATACTTTCTCTCCCACTCTCTCTCTCTTATCTTCCTCCCCCACCCCTCTCTCTTTCTCGGCCTTTCTCTCTTTGCCTCTCTTCACGTCCACTTCACAGAACAGCGCATCTTCCTGTCGATGGTCAACGATCATGATATATTGTCCTATCGACTGGTTGCGGGCTCCCGACTTCATCGCATTACTGGCTATCTTCAACCAATTAATTTGGTCTACACGTCCGGTTGGCTCTTGTTTTCTGAAGGACATCACAGCAATGTCTGCCCAACATGGACTAGAGAGGGCGTTCGTTGTGGTCCATGCGGAAATCCAGAACAAGGTCGGCCACATGCGTATTATAGTAATAGAGGTCAATTCGGAATGACTTTGCGGAGGGTTAAAACGTTGCGATGAACTTAAAGATCAAGCAAAGTTTTGGTAAAAGCGGATATATGTTCAGTGTAGTAAAATCACGCTTTTCCGTAATAACGCAAAACCGTCATAAATTTCGTTGATCGATCACTCCTTGAGCGCTGCCCGCTGAATCACGCTGAGCGAAAAATGCACGTAAACCCAATTACAATTAAAAAAACCGAGGAACGATACCAAAAGCTTCCCTCGATTTCAACCACCCAGGGATTCCGCGCACAGCGTTGGGAGGGTCTGTGAGTGCGATAGTTAGGAAGTTTGGCAATCGAACTTTCAGATGAACCGTGCCGATTTAGATTTCCCCGTGGCGTTTTCCAGTCATAAACGTTTTAAAGAATTGTTTCACTTCAAGAAATGGCTGGCAATGAACTCGCCAGTCATTTTGTCCGAAAGGAAAAATCGGGCTGATCGCATGCATGCATGCAGCTGTGTGACATTTGGGCGAACGACTAGAATGAGACTGGGAGAATCACTCACGCGTATCTCCGTGCAGCACTGAGTTACGTAATAGTGGTCTGAGATTACGGTTTATCGTTATTACGGAAAAAGCGTGATTTTACTACATTGATGTTTGTCCACATTTTTTTCTTCAAATCTGAATAAAATGAGATACAGTATCATGAACATATAAAACAAAAGATTTTGTGATATTCGTTTTAGTTAAGCTAGAACCAAAAATGTGCAACCCCCCCCCCCCACAATAATGTCACTATTGGGTACTCCCATACTGAACCAACATGTCATTTCTTGAGAAAGGACACCTTATCATGCACTGAATTAGATGACAATTTCAGAATTCAATTCATTTGTATACCTTTCTTTATTGATATCTCGGAAATGACCTCACATACGACCCACAAAAATCGGAGCATATAGCCGAAGAGAATTGATCCGATTTTTACCCAAAGCGTGACATAGCATGATAATGCTGGTTTATTGGTGAATATGATAGTCTAGGGAGTACTAAACTCAAATCCGGTGGGCATTTTAAAATTTTACGGAGGCATTAAGGTGTCAGACATATACGAGATTTTTTTCGCCGCAACAGCTGCCGTCCTTTTACATCTCATTTTTGGTGGCACTTTAGGGCCTCCATAATTTTTTGATATCCACGGATGGCGAAAAACGAAAATGTCAATTTTTATGAATTCTTGGTGCTATATCTTCAAATAAAAAGAAAAACACGAGCAAGCTGGTGATTTGTTAACATCGGACCATATGCAGTAAATAATAGGGCCACATCATATCCTTTTGAGAGTTAATTCAAACATACGGTATAATGCTATATCATAGATTCTCATAAAATAGCCTTTCGTTTTTAGACTGAGAAGTTACAAAATATCTCATGACAGTATTGTTGAATTAGAATGATACAGAAGATGACGCTAGTGTTCATAATAAGAGTAACAATAATAATTGACATGATACGAATAACACAAATATAGTAATCTGTTAATTGGTATTATCTAATATTGTCTAATGCTAAATTTGAGGTGTAGAGATAAAACTTTTGGATATGTAAGAAAATTTCATTGACCTTTGACCTTAAACACAAGATATTACCTTGGTTTCAATTTTGTTTTATTTTTTGCATATATCAACTTGCTTTATTACACCGATCCATGAATTCTGACATAATTCTGTATTTAAAGGTCATTGACCTTTGACTGACCTTTGACCTTGATAGTGAGATATTGCCTCACTTTCAAATGGTTAAGATTTTATGTCAACTCACTTTCTTGATCATATGTGTGCATTTTTACACCAAGACAATTACTTTTACCTTGTTTGATTGCAAAAGTATGTTTTTCGGTATGTATTTAAAGGTCATTGACCTTTGACTGACCTTTGACCTTGATAGTGAGATATTGCCTCACTTTCAAATGGTATAGATTTTATGTCAACTCACTTTCTTGATAATATGTGTGCATTTTTACACCAAGACAATTACTTTTGCCTTGTTTTAGTGGAAACGTATGATTTTCGGTATGTATTTAAAGGTCATTGACCTTTGACTGACTTTTGACCTTGATAGTGAGATAGCCTATTGCCTCACTTTCAAATGGTTAAGATTTTATGTCAACTCACTTTCTTAATAATATGTGTGCATTTTTACACCAAGCCAATCACTTTTGCCTTGTTTTATTGCAAAAGTATGATTTTCGGTATGTATCTAAAGGTCATTTACCGTTGACCTTACATTTCAGGCATTTTATCATTACAAACCGGTTTTATTTTAATTTATCTCACTCCATTTCACAAATCCATGCAATTTGACACCAAGATCACCAATGTGCGACGTAGTGTTGCGAAGATGCATTTTTGAAGCATATAGTAAAATGTCATTGACCTTTGACCTTGGAAAAAGTACTTTCCACAGCCTTCATTGTCCTGATTTATTATTATTTTTTTTGTGAAGGCTGACTTCATTAACAACTCAAATCAATTGAAAAACCATTCCCAATAATTTTACTCCAGATCGACCCCAATAGGGTCTAATTTCGGGTTACTAATAGTAATACGTCAAAAGGGTGGAATATGTTTTCTTTTCGACCTTTGCGGCACACCTTTTTGCGACCTTTGTGCACTGTTTTTTCTTAGTGCGTACGGCCGGAAACCATGGCATAACTGTAATTGTGAATGATGCATTATTAAAGAAGATGATGAAAAGTCTCAAAGATAAATTGTTTGCTTAAACATTTGCTTAATTCAGTATCCAATGGGCACATTTAATATGATTTTATAAAATCAAACAATTTTATATTATATAATGAAAAGATAGATAGATAGATAAATAATTTTATTCGTCCACAATGGGAAATTTGCTGTCATCATTGCTCGCTTAAAGGTAGAATACTTTTTTTGCAGCCTAAAATTTGACTTTCCAAGATTGTTGTGTTATGTTGAAGAGTACTAAATGTTAGAACTTATCACCTAAAATTTGACTTTCCAAGATTGTTGTGTTATGTTGAAGAGTACTAAATGTTAGAACTTACCACCAATCAATTAATCACAAAGATTGATCATGATAGGCGCATTTACAGTTATTCCAATAATAATTCTTCTATTTGGGCCTCATTCGGGTCACTATTCATAAAGCGAAAAGAGGGTCACTATTCATAAAGGCATAAGGACAATTATTCATAAGGATCGCTATTCATAATAGGAAAACAGTGTCGCTATTCATAACAACACATAAGGGTCACTATACATAAGGACCGCTATTTATAATAACTCATAAGGGTCGCTATACATAATTCAGAAAGAGGTTCGCTATCCATAATAACAAATAGGGGTCGTTATTCATAAAGGTCGCTTTTCATAATGGGAGAAGAGGGTCTCTATTCATAATGGGAGAATAGGGTCGCTATTCATAAAGGCCATTGTTCATAAGGGTCGATATTCATAAT
This sequence comes from Temnopleurus reevesii, assembly GCA_036244855.1. Lineage (NCBI taxonomy): Eukaryota > Metazoa > Echinodermata > Echinoidea > Temnopleuroida > Temnopleuridae > Temnopleurus > Temnopleurus reevesii. Next base: position 12,081 of record BQKZ01010317.1, on the reverse strand, counting down.
CGCAGAAGAGGTTCGCTATTCACGACCCTTATGTCTTTTTATGAATAACGACCCTCTTCTTCAATTAGGAATAGCAACCCTTATGAATAATGAACTTTATGAAAAGCGAACCTCTTTTTGTTTTATGAATAGGGACTCTTATGGATAGCGACCCTAATTTAGTATTATGAATAGCGACCCTTTTTCCGTATTATGAATAGTGACCCTTATGAGTTATTATGAATAGCGATCCTTATGAACAATGGTCCTTATGAATAGCGACCCTTATGAGTTATTATGAATAGCGGTCCTTAGGAATAGCGAACGGACCCCAACATGAGTATATAAGATCAAACAATTTTCTTAGATGATGAGAACTGTCAAAGATAAATTGTTTGCTTAAACATTTGCTTAATTCGTTATCCAATGAGCACATTTAAAATGAGTTTATAAAATCAAACAATTTTATATTATGCGATGAAAACTGTCATTATAACTCGCTTAACGTTTAGTCAATTTGATATCCAATTAGAACATTTAACATGAGTTTATAGAATTAAACACTTTTTATTAGATAATGTCCATGATATATTGTTTGTTTCACGTTAATGTTCAATTAGATAGCCAATAAGCACATTTACCGTGAGTTTATAAACCCAACTTTTTTTATGAGATAATGAAAACTGTCAATGATAAATTGTTGCTTCACGTTTGTTCAATTTGGTATCCGATAAGCACATTTAATATGGTTTTATAAAATATTTTTTTTTATATATAATAATGCGATGAAAACTGTCATCATTGCTCGCTTAATAACGTTTAGTCAATTTGATATCAAATTAGAAAATTTAACGTGAGTTTATATCAAACAATTTTTATTAGATAATGTCAATGATATGTTGTTTGTTGCACGTTAATGGGTGACTTCAAGTACGTTGAACGCTGGTGTTGGTGTTGCAGCAAAACCAACACCAACCTCAACACCAAACATGAAGTCTGTCGGTGTTTGGGGTAGACCTCGCAAGATTCTGATGTATTTCCGGTCGTTTCTGTATCACTTCTGTAAACTGACCAACGGTGTTGGAGCTCAGTTTACGGACCGTTTTGCTCTCTCAACACCAACACCAACACTGAACACCGTACTTGAAGTCACCCAATGTTCAATTAGATAGCCAATAAGCACATTTAACATGAGTATATACAATCAAACAATTTTATGAGATGATGAAAACTGTCAATGAGAAATTGTTGCTTCACGTTTGTTCAATTCGGTATCCGATAAGCAAATTTAATATGATTTTATAAAATAATTTTTTTAAATATATAATAATGCGATGAAAACTGTCATCATAATCAATTTGATATCAAATTAGAACATTTAACATGAGTTTATATCAAACAATTTTTATTAGATAATGTCAATGATATATTGTTTGTTTCACGTTGTTAATGTTCAATTAGATAGCCAATTAAGCACATTTAACATGAGTATATACAATCAAATAATTTTCTTAGATGATGAAAACTGTCAAAGATAAATTATTTGCTTAAACATTTGCTTAATTCGGTATCAAATGGGCACATTTAAAATGATTTTTTATAAAATCAAGCAATGTTATATTATGCGATGAAAACTGTCACTATTGCTCGCTTAACTTTTATTCAATTCGATACACAATAAGCACATTTAACGTGAGTTTATAAACCCAACTTTTTTTTAATGAGATGATGAAAACTGTCAATGATAAACTGTTGCTTCACTTTTGTTCAATTCGGTATCCAATAAGCACATTTAATATGATTTTATAAAATCAAACACTTTTTATTAAATAATATCAATGATATATTGTTTGTTTCACGATAATATTCAATTAGATAGCCAATTAGGCACATTTAACATGAGTATATACAATCAAATAATTTTCTTAGATGATGAAAACTGTCAAAGATAAATTGTTTGCTTAAACATTTGCTTAATTCGGTATCAAATGGGCACATTTAAAATGATTTTTATAAATCAAGCAATTTTATATTACGCGATGAAAACTGTCACTATTGCACGATTAACGTTTATTCAATTTTATATCCAATTAGAACATTTAACGTGAGTTTATAAAACCAAACACTTTTTAATAGATAATGTCAATGATATATTGTTTGTTTCACGTTAATGTTCAATTAGATAGCCAATGAGCACATTTAACATGAGTATATAAAATCAAACAATTTTCTTAGATGATGAAAACTGTCAATGATAAATTGTTGCTTCACGCTTGTTCAAGTCGGTATCCGATAAGCACATTTAATATGATTTCATGAATTAAAAAAAATTATATATAATTATGCGATGAAAACTGTCATAATTGCTCGCTTAACGTTTAGTCAATTTTATATCCAATTAGAACATTTAACATGAGTTTATAAAATCAAAACATTTTTATTAGATAATGTCAATTATATATTGTTTGTTTCACGTTAATGTTCAATTAGATAGCCAATAAGCACATTTAACATGAGTATCTAAAGTCAAACAATTTTCTTAGATGATGAAAACTGTCAATGATAAATTGTTTGCATCACGTTACTGTGTTCAATTTGGTATCCAATAAGCCTATTTAACATGAGTTTATAAAATCAAACAATGTTGTTTTAAATGATGAAAACTGCCATTATTGCTCGCTTAACGTTTTTTTTCAATTCGATATCCAATCAACACATTTAACATGAGTTTATCTTTCTTTCTTCATTATTTGTCGTACGATGGAGAGATATACCGATGCGACGCTGCGTTCCAATCAACAGCAACTTGCAAACAATTGCAACTTTTGAACAACACCCCTTATTATCACTCCTAATTTCTAGTTACTAGTACGCGTAACTTTAAGATTGATAGATACACACATAAATAAAATGGAATTGTTCTGCTCTCTATATGAATGAAACAAAGTTACTGAATAAAGCTTTAAAAATTATTCAAAATCTGATAGTCCATTCAAATTTTATGAATTTCAAAGTTTAAATGATCATGGTGATGTGGTCTGATTCGGATGTTTGAGTTAGCAATTTTGTAGGAAGGAGAGAGTAAAGGCCCCAACACATCAAACCAGGGAGGTGTCATAAATGGAGTGACAACTCAGAGTCATGAATGTGAAACACCTGGTCAAATTCAAAAGATGAACAATACATAGGGCGATCCTTTGATGTCCGAGGTTCCATGCCGCCAAATACGACTGGAGTGATTTTAAGATATCAACCGATCTAAAAATTTAGGATGCGCAGTGAATTTAGGGTAAAAGTGCACACAAGTTACAAATGTGCAAAAACTGAGAAAATATAATTACCATCACAATAAAACTTTCGTTATCGTTAACGAATAATGGCTATTCTAGCAACGGGTTTAGTGATTGTTCTCCGTCCTGGTGAAGCGTTTTAGGAAGCACATATTTGCCAGCATTTTTGTAATTCTTTAAGACGCGGCATGGAACCTACTTCAAAGAGATGTTACTCCAGATGTAAAATTTCCTTGATCAAACACTGCATTGAACAACGCTGCTCCGCGCCAAGGAAGTCTAACAATTGGCCAATCACATGGGAGATATCGCGTAAATGCTGTGCCGTGATACTGTGTCGTGTTTGGTGCGCCCGGGCGTTAAAAAAAAGAATCTACCCCAAATAATTTTTTTTTTAAATAGGAGCAGACAAATTGGTGAGTGAAACAAACAAGTTTGAAGAAAATCGGACAAGTAACAAAACAGTTCTGGATATTTACAGACTTGAAAATAAAGGTCAAATCAGTGGAAATTTCCAGAGATGTTGTCAATTTGATGATATCATGGGTGCACAACTAACCAGATTAAAAAAAAAATATTAATGGTGCAACATTCATCATTTTTTTTTTTTTACAGAAGAATGCAATGTTATTATGAATGTACACATGCAAATTGTGCATCTACTATCATGAAGATATCCTACGGATAAAGTTTTGAAGAAATCATATTAATGGGGAAAAGTAACATTTTATGGCATTAATGTAAATGTGATAAACGGTCGATTGTGCACATATGACGTCATCAGTTGCCAATTTGACAAAATAAATAAACATTCATAGCTTTCTTATTAGTTGTCTAATTTCTCGCAAACTTTTTTTCATTCTGTAAATCTGATTTGACTATTCCTGTTGAACATATATTATTTTTGGGCAGATTCTTCTTTTAGTGCGAGTGAAGGCTGACGAATTGCAAAAAGATATGGAAGCTTGGCTAGTGCAACAAGAAGGTGAGATGTTCAACTCGCAAACTTCTCCAACCCCTTCTTTGTTTTGTCCCATCCTCTCCTCCAGCTGGTCATTTTTCCTTTCCTCAAGTATTGGATTTCATTTATTCCTCCCTTCTTGCTTATGCCCCGGTCACATAGGACCCCGGAAACAACACGATTCACCCCGACTCGTTGTTCTGAGGCAGTTAACTGTGAATTAACAAAGAGTCGGGGTCAATCGTGTTGCTTCCGGGGTCCTATGTGACCGGGGCTTAAGTTCGCTGCCCCTCAAATCCTTCTTTAAGGGGAACGTCACTCAGGCATTAAATTGCTATCATCAAATGGGGAAAAAATAAGATGAACAAACTGTGAAAATTTGAGCAAAGTTGGGTAATCCATTCAAAAGTTAAGAATTTTCAAAGTTTTGATTTACACCCCTCATGGGCTCCTTAAATTAGTAAACGTACAGGCACAAAATGGCTGCCAACATGGAGAACTCTCTATTCACTTAATAGGCCTACATACAATTTCACATTTTCCTCTTTTTCCAGAAAAGTAGACAAAATTTAGCTTTTTCGGTTAAAATATTATAGCCACATCAAGCATTCCAGAAATAATGGTGTTGAGTCCTCATTTGAAATATGACATTGATCCATTTTCAATAAATTTATAGACAAAGTGAATGAGGAGTTCTTTATGTATGACATCACAGATTATGCTACTTGGCTATACGTTGCCAATTCAAGGATGTCCAGCACAGGTGGAAATGATAACTTTGAAAATTCATAACTTTTGAGCGAATTATCGGATTCTACTCAAATTTTCACAATTTGTTCATCTGATTTTTTTCATTTACTGACCGTAGATTCTTGTCTGGGGGTAATGTTCCTTTAAGTAGCTTTTTTGTCTACATACTTGACTGTTCAATAAATTGCCATTTTACTAATGAGTAATACGATCCTGCTATGGTCGCAAGCTCGAGCTCTTTTTGACACAATAAAATAAAAATTGCTATACGCCGATAAGAGCGCAAATAAATAGTTTTATGCTCGATAAAATGGGAGAAGAGCTAATAAAATCCACGTTATGAAAGCACAATGAATAATAGATAAAGAAATACGATATGGAGGTCGACGAAGTATAAAACAGGGGCCGATTGCTCAAAATGGTCTTAGCTATCCTCTCCTTGCTAAGGCGTCTTACTTCTTGTGCCAACCTCATAACATAGACATTAGCGTCGATACGACTATGTTAAGAGGGTGTCATAAGAGATGCCTTAGCATGAAGAGGATAGCTAAGACTATTTCGTGCAATTGGCCCCTCCCCGTCATCAAGATCGATGGTGTTGAACGGAAGCTAAAAGCTAATGGGGACAAATTCAAATGATAACCCATTTTTTGTGTGTCGTTAAAAATAATCCGTCCGCAAAGTATTGCTTGGGTAGTGTTACAGGCGGTTTGTTCCTGCGGGCGATTTGATCCGTCGGGACAAATCCCGTGAATTATTACCGCCGATTTGATCCGCCCCCTGCAGTTGTGATTTTTTATTCAATTTGCTTTGCAGATCAATATATTTTGCAAAAAATGCTTCGTTGATTTTCTGGGAAACTTGTAAGAGTAAAAAAAAAGTGAAATCATTATTTCTTTGAGGTTCTCTAAATTTGGGTCTAAATATTCACATAAAATCCTTCGTTTAATAGTCGATCAAAATATTCCATGAATTCTTTACAAAAACATCTGAAGTGATTCTGCAAGAGTCTTCCCATATTTAGGCAACATATTGCCAAACTACTATTTGGGGGAACGAACGGTTCAACTAGCTGGTTTTCTGCCGGACAGGGGAACGAATCGCCTGCGACACCGGCCCCGGGTTATCAGGGCAATAAAGTAAAGGAAAAAGATGTGCTACTTTTTGTTGAGAAAAGTGCTAAATTTTTAGGTTTATTCGAAGAGATTAAAATGAACACGATACAAACTCTTTCCGTTAAATAAAGTGGGTCGTGGGACAATAGATCCATACGCCATGTATTGAACTTAACGGACATAACAATCACAAGCCTGTTCCGATTTGAAATCATTACAAAGGAGCAAATAATTGGCGCTCGACATAATTTTACCGAAATAGATTTATCGTATTGATGGGATCCGATTTTCCGATACATCCACTCGACTTCTAACAAGACTGAGAGTTTTGACAGTTTCAGAGTTGACAAACTGTATTACCTTTGCGATGATGGTGAAATTGGTAAGAAAGTTTCTTGATTGGTAAAAAAAACCCCCCCATCCTAACATAATTTTTAAAAGGGACGATATCTTTTCTTGGACGCAACAATCTATGTATAATTTGCCTTAAATGTATAAAGCACGTAATCGAGTTTTTAAATATTTTTTTCCTGAATTATGCTTGTTATGGTTTAAATTTTACGAATTGTTTGATGACCAAAGCTGGCAAGTTCTCTGGTGTAATTCCATTACCGACATTCATCATACCTTGGAGCCCCCCATATGAACAATAAACACGATATAAACTATTTCCGTAAAATAAAGTCGGTCATGGACAATAGAGCCGTACCCCGTGTATTGAACTGCGTGTTCGGACACACCAATAACAAGTCGGTTCCGATTTCAATCCTATAACAAAGAAAAATTGAATTGGCGTTTGACTTAATTTTACGAAATATATCGCTTTAATATAAAATGTTCCTCCTTTCATATGTTAGCACTTTCTTGTCACCTATCATCAGAGTAAATCAGAGCAAGTTTGTGCATTTTTAATACACAATGGTTGTTCTTGGCAACCCCAAAGATTGCCCGAGGCTTGCAAGACATAGCAACAAGTAATGGATATATATATATATAATGTGGAATTTGCCTTGTAGGCTCGCAAAACATTGTTGGGTAGAGCTTATCCGACAATTCCCTATTTCAACTGTACTTAATTATTTAGTAACAGCAGCCCTAATGCTTTCCTGTTTCTTATTTAATAAGTTCCTGGGAGCACTGTTCATCACATGGACGCTATGGCTACAAAGTAAGATAATTTCTATAATCCTTTCTTTATAAACCAAGTTTTACCTAAATGTTTAATAATGTGTTATCACGATGATGCAAGAAAATGTGTTTGTACAATCTTTTGAATATTTAAAGACTATGTCTGCCTCAGGAAAATCTTGCTTTGATTAAAGACAGAAAAAAAAAACAGACGAACAGATAACAAAAAAAGATTGAAGTAAATCCGACAAGAAATAAGAAAGTCGTGAATATTTCAATTATATTATTTTTTCTGCGGTAAGCGTTGTATAAGGAGATTTTCTTTTAACAATAAATGCATGAACTACGTCATATCACGAGACACAACGTTACTAATTTGCATGACAAACAACTGTTGAGTTANTTTTAAAAGGGACGATATCTTTTCTTGGACGCAACAATCTATGAATAATTTGCCTTAAATGTATAAAGCACGTAATCGAGTTTTTAAATATTTTTTTCCTGAATTATGCTTGCTATGGTTTAAATTTTACGAATTGTTTGATGACCAAAGCTGGCAAGTTCTCTGGTGTAATTCCATTACCGACATTCATCATACCTTGGAGCCCCCCATATGAACAATAAACACGATATAAACTATTTCCGTAAAATAAAGTCGGTCATGGACAATAGAGCCGTACCCCGTGTATTGAACTGCGTGTTCGGACACACCAATAACAAGTCGGTTCCGATTTCAATCCTATAACAAAGAAAAATTGAATTGGCGTTTGACTTAATTTTACGAAATATATCGCTTTAATATAAAATGTTCCTCCTTTCATATGTTAGCACTTTCTTGTCACCTATCATCAGAGTAAATCAGAGCAAGTTTGTGCATTTTTAATACACAATGGTTGTTCTTGGCAACCCCAAAGATTGCCCGAGGCTTGCAAGACATAGCAACAAGTAATGGATATATATATATATAATGTGGAATTTGCCTTGTAGGCTCGCAAAACATTGTTGGGTAGAGCTTATCCGACAATTCCCTATTTCAACTGTACTTAATTATTTAGTAACAGCAGCCCTAATGCTTTCCTGTTTCTTATTTAATAAGTTCCTGGGAGCACTGTTCATCACATGGACGCTATGGCTACAAAGTAAGATAATTTCTATAATCCTTTCTTTATAAACCAAGTTTTACCTAAATGTTTAATAATGTGTTATCACGATGATGCAAGAAAATGTGTTTGTACAATCTTTTGAATATTTAAAGACTATGTCTGCCTCAGGAAAATCTTGCTTTGATTAAAGACAGAAAAAAAAAACAGACGAACAGATAACAAAAAAAGATTGAAGTAAATCCGACAAGAAATAAGAAAGTCGTGAATATTTCAATTATATTATTTTTTCTGCGGTAAGCGTTGTATAAGGAGATTTTCTTTTAACAATAAATGCATGAACTACGTCATATCACGAGACACAACGTTACTAATTTGCATGACAAACAACTGTTGAGTTACAACATTGAAATTTTCATAACTTTCTTGTTTATTGTCCGATTTGCAACAACTTTTTTTTTTTTTTATCTGTTCGTCTGATTTGTTTCTGCTTTGAATTCAAGCAAGATATTTCTGGGGGCAGACCCGGTCTTTAATGGTTATTACATGATACTCATAGGAATAATATTGTTATTTTATTTACCTATTTTAATGATTTTACTGTAATTTTAGATGTTTAATGTAAGATTTGAAACTTGCATATATATTGATTTTCACTTGCACAAACTAACTGAAAAGCAGCCTCTGGCTGGTGACATAAGTATCGTGAAATCAGATAAAACTAGCAAATAATGATTGTAATAGCAATTTACGCTAAACACACAACACAGCATACAAATAGCTCCCAACACGCAACAGACCGAACATTGTTTCGATCCCCCCCCCCCTTTTTCCAGCCACCGACGGACAATCTAAAATGGCCCGACCGGAATTTTTCGCTTTGCTTTTCACCATTTAACAAATATGAAAAATCACAGTCAAACTATATTCAACATGCGAAATATGACCTGAAAAGATATTTTCAGTTGCTCTTTTAGTTTTTAAATCCAATTAAAGCCTTAATTTCCTCATAAATTGTTTAAATCGTGTCCGAAAAAACCCTTTCCCGACCGACCGACTCCTTTTATTTTAATGGAATTTGAAGGCATCCAAACATTTTTTTTAGCCATACCGTAGAACGGAACGATCATGGTCGCAAGGGTAGAGGAACAAAACTAACAAATTTGTTTTTAGATTTGCTTTTACCATATCTACTTTCACCTTTAACATTAGTAATAGTATTGTGACACATAAAGGCTAACATACACATTTTCGTTCTTAGCCTGCGTCGGTCCAGCGTTTTCGTTTCATGGACGAACAAAGACGTATGTCATACGGTGGACTGACGTTAGGCGTACGCTCCCTTAGCGCAAGCCGACCGTCAGCCAACCGTCTGATCAGCGTATACTGTGCGCTCGGGGAGCGTTTTTCATTTCTAATTACGCTGGGCTGATGCTGGTTAAAAACAAAAAGGTGTGAGTCGACCTTCAAGAGAGGAGTCTATCATAAATATGTATAGTATGTGTTCAACAGGACCAGAAAAATCAGATGAAAATGCAGAAAGAAAGTTATAAATGATGTAATAATTAATTAGACAAATTGGCAACTGATGACGTCATACGTGCACATGCATATCAATGCTAGAAAAGGTTATATTTTCCCCAAAATATGATTTCCTCACGACTACAACTATAGGAAATTTTTATGATAGCTAATGTTATGTAGATCCCCTATTTACATGTTAACATTAATCTAAACTTTGTACATTTCTGTAGAAATAATATATTTTAAGCCATAAAAATGAATGAAATGGTGGTTATTAGTACACCCATGATGTCATCAAATTGGCAACATTTCTGAAAATTTTCACGGATTTGCCCGTTTTTTTCAATTCATTAGAAATTAGCAACCTTTTTTTTAATTATCATTTGCCAGAATTTTTTCGAACCTTTTTTTTGTTCTGCTCCTGATTTTAGTAGACTCTAGTTTTAAATCTATCAACTGTATTTCTTTATTCATTCTTAGGGGCATTTGTCCGGTGTATTTGTTCCGTGGAACCGACGTGCCCTCTAGCACTCTACCCGGATGGGACGACCGCCAGAGGAATGGACGAGAGAAGGATTAATTTTCCCACATCACTGAACAGGTTTTCCCCAGTAGCAAGTTACTTGGATTCCAAGGTCCGAGAATGCTTCTCTGCAAGTAAGTTTTCATCCACTTTACAGGTTTTTCCTAAGTACCAATTGCGTATCAAGGTTCGAGAATGCTTTTCTGCAAGTAAGTTTTCATCCACTGAACAGATTTTCCCACCTACTAGCAAGTTACATGCATAGCAAGGTTCGAGAATGCTTCTCTGCTTGTAAGATTTCCCTCACTGAACAGATCATTTTCCCCATTAGCAAGATACTTGGATTCCAAGGTTCGAGAATGATTATCTGCAAGTAAGTTTTTGCTCACTAAACATATTTCCCCCCTAGTAGCAACTTGCATGGATACCAAGGTTCGGGAATGGTTCACCGCAAGTAAGATTTCATTTACTGAACAGATTTTCCCCATTAGCAAGTTACTTGGATTCCAAGGTTTAGGAATGCTTCTCTGCAAGTAAGTTTTCGCTCACTGAAAATTTTCCCCAAGTAGCAACTTACTTGGATTCCAAGCTTTAGGAATGCTCCTCTGAAAGTAAGTTTTCACCTATTGAACATATTTCCCCAATTCGCGACTTACATGGATACCAAGATTCGAGAATGCTTCTCTACATGACAGTAAGTTTTCACCCACTGAACAGATTTTCCCCATTAGCAAGTTACTTGGATTCCAAGGTTTAGGAATGCTTCTCTGCTTGTAAGATTGCCCTCACTGAACAGATCATTTTCCCCATTAGCAAGTTACTTGGCTTCCAAGGTTCTAGAATGCTCCTCTGCAAGTAAGTTTTCATCCACTTTACAGGTTTTTCCTAAGTACCAATTGCGTATCAAGGTTCGAGAATGCTTTTCTGCAAGTAAGTTTTCACCCACTGAACAGATTTTCCCACCTACTAGCAAGTTACATGCATAGCAAGGTTCGAGAATGCTTCTCTGCTTGTAAGATTTCCCTCACTTAACAGATCATTTTCCCCAGTCGCAACTTACTTGGATTCTAAGAATCGGGAATGCTTCTCCACAAGTAAGTTCTCACTCATGTTTCAGAAACCTCTACAGTCCCCAAGGGATTTGAACTTTGAGATTTGTTTAGTGTATGCTGTCGTACTTTCCGAAACTACGTCAACACCTTAGACCACACACCACTAATTATATATGTCAGGTGATCATTGTTGGTCATGTGACATCGTACCAAAGATATTCATGTAATTAAAAGAAATAATAATATGAATTAAATGGCATATATTCCAGCTATGTTTTTCATATGAGCATTAAAAACAATTATTGGTGCTTTGGATGAGTCCTATGAGATGGCAGGAATCGGTGCAAATTGGATTTTAGGGCAATTTTTTCAGTCTTGTGCAAAACTCCATATCCCAACATGGTCCCAGCCAATTTATAGGTAGTTTAATTTTCAGACCCTTTTCTGAGAGAATGAGCTGAAAAATCACCCTTCATATTTCATGAATATGAAGGAAATAAGATGATCTACTAACACTTCAAGTCTGAATGTTCCTCTTCCTAGCACTTATTTTTGATGAATTTTTACTGTTTACTTTTTTACACATGAGTCAATGGGAATATCATAGATGTGCGCCCCTTAGGGTTATAAAACCATGAACAGAACCACAATATTTTTTT
>BQKZ01010316.1:0-19319 GCA_036244855.1 Temnopleurus reevesii | reverse complement strand
GTTCCGGCGAATCGCACGGGCCTGAGGTAAAGGTTCCTCCAATATTTACCCAATAATTCACAAAATTCAAAAGCACGCAAAAACAAATATGTCGCTTTCAATTGCAGGGAATATGGATATTGGAAGAGGGCACGGTTGAGTAAATGTTTTGAATTGGAATATGCTGACATCATATGATCATAAGACAGGTGGTATTCACAATTGGGGCATGGATTTACCGAATACAAAGGTCATCTCGAAGTAAATAGTGAGATTCGGGATTGGAATTCGAGTTTGAAATATTATTTTCTGGGAAAATATACTCATTATGCATGCTAAATCATTCATATCTAATTATAAATAAATCAATTTTTACTTGTAATTATAACAAACCATTATAATTTGAGATTAACGTACAAAATACCAATAATAACGATGATAAAGTACTTTTCATGATAGTTATATAGTAGTAAAACTATTGCAAAACGTGCAGTTATGAATGATGATGATGATGATGATGATGATGATGATGATAAGGGTGATGATATTGATTATAACATTGTTTTGTTCTTGGTATTGCTAATAAGCAAGATCATTATGGTGATGTTGATGATATGTTAATCACGATAATGATTAAGACCATGATATTCAAGACAACGACGATGGTGATGATACTGATGATGATGATGATGACGATGATGGTGACGATGATGATGACGATAATGATGATGATGATGATACTGATGATGATACTGATGATGATGATGATGATACTGATGATGATACTGATGATGATATTGATGATGATGATGATGATGATGATGATGATGATGATGATGATAATAATAATGATGAAGGCGATGCCAATGACGGTAATGACGATGATGATGATGATGATACGGATGATGATGATGATGATGATGATGATGATGATGATGATGATGATGACGATGATGATTAAGATAATAATTATGAAGGTGATGCCAGTGACGACAGTGATGATGATGATGATGATGATGATGATGATGATGATGGTGGTGGTGGAGGTGATGATGAGTACGATGAAATTAATACGGTAATGCGAATGATAATGATGATACTCATAATGATGATGGTGATGATGGGGATGATGATGATGATAATGTTTCTGACAATGATCAAAACGACGATGAGTTCGATCTTACCTCGGATGCGGTCAAATTGTTTCCCATGGCAACGTGGATGATGATGGAGATGACAGCGGCAAGACTTGGTACAACCGGGACAACGGAGAGACTAAAACTTTGGAGGATGCCCGCGTTTTCTAGGTAACCTCTCTCCTTCTTACGGATCTCTGGAAATAAAAGTATAAATTTTTACAGAAATTCGCAAATAAAAGGCATCTTGACAAACAAGTAAACATATTAGCACAAAAAAAGTACAAAAATAAATGCATTTTAAAAGCCATGTCATGATAATAATGCATACAATGTACGTATCCACTTTACTGTGGAGTGATCAAGGTACTTTGCATAATTATTATCCTGGCTTTAGCTCAATCTGGGTGGGATTCGGACCATGACCCTCTGGTTGCAAGCCGACAGTCAGAACCACTACACCACATTTATAGCAAACGTATCATCATATCCAACGTATGTGAAATTTTAAATATTCGTTCTTTCATTTCATAAGTAAGCAAGGAAACGTTTAACTCCCTTGAAAATGTGCGTAAATCAAATCCATTTCAAATTGATAATAATATTGACAAATTTGCAGTCGTTCATTTTCATATGATTTTCTTGATCAAAGTCAAGAGGCTTAAAATACTACCAAGTTATCCATGTTATAGCACTTATTTTATCTCTCAATTTATATTGGAATATGAAAGCTTATAATACAAATTGGTATATTGATTCGTCAATATTCTGACGCTTTTGTTTTTTGGACGTTGCAGTGCTGAGTCAGGACATATTTCACAGAAGCATAATTCCCACATTGATAATTCAACAGAACGTTATGGATTTTGTCCTCAATCCCCAGTCACATGTACAAGTCCCGATTCAATACGATTTAACAAGATTCTTAGTCCTGGAACCAAGAAATGCAATATACATTCTTCAATCAGAGCATCCTGTTCTAGCATTAATTGGATAACTTTCAATAACCACAACGGATTTGTACCTTGTATAGCCTTTCCAAAAGGCGTCTCCCATGCGTACATTTTGATGAGTTTAATGTATGTCAGAATCTCATTCATTTTCTGCACACGAAGATCCACGTATTTGATACATTTCATGCGAATCTTGGATATGATGCGGCCAGCTCCAGTCTATGTGAAAAAGGGAGAAACGAAATTAATCTCATTATTATTTTTCTTATCTGAATTCTTAAAATTAGTTCAACCTAATCACTTAGATGAAATATGTGTGATATCTTAGAGCTCTCGGACAGATATTGATTTATATCGCGATGTGAACATGATGACTGTATTCAAATAAATTCATTTTTGCGTGATTGATGGAAAATATATGTGTTGTAGCTTTAACAAAGTTTCAAAATTATGACGTAGTAAAGCTTTCATGGCACTTAACTTACAGTCTGTGAGAGGTAAAAAACGCGACGATAGTCCCAATATGAGCCCCATATTTGATAATGATCTGGACCACGATGTAAGCGTGGTGCATTCAATAAATTGAATTTGTGTGATCGACAGAAAATCTAGGCATTTTCGCTCATTTTCTAAAAAAATTATGACGTCATTAAGGAGAGAAAGCTTTTATGATGTCACTTACTATAAGTGGTAAGAATAAATCACAGATGATGATGGACCCAAATAAGAGCGCCAGATCCAATAATGATTTGGACCGTGATGAGAGTATGATGCATTCTATAAATTTGATTTTGCTTTTTGTGTGTGTGTGATTGATAGACATTTTGACGCATGATAGTATTTATTTTTTAAAACAAAGTTTCAAACTCATGACGTAATAAAGGTCTCATAACGTCACTTACCGTGAGAGGTAAGAAGAAAGCATAAGTAACAATGGTTCCAATGAGAGCACCGGACCCGATGATGAGTTGGACCGCGACGTGAGTATGATGTATTAACTAAATTTCATGTTTTGTGTAATTTATCAAAAAACAATAAACAAATATGCGTTGTATCTTTCGAATAGTTCCACAATTATGACGTCACAAAGGAGAAAATTCTCATGACGTCACTTACTGTTAGCGGAAGAAAGAAAGCTAAGTAACAAGCTGGAAATGTTATCTACAAACAAAATCACTTCCGTATGTTTCATGAAAAAAACACGACTTTATGGGCGCTCCATAACTCCTCGGAAATTATGACGTCATAAAAAGAGAGAAAACTTTACTTACTGTGAGCGGAAGAAAGAAGGCATAAGTAACAATAGTTCCAATGAGAGCTCCGGACCCGATGATGAGCTGGACGGCGATCAGGGCTGCGACCAGAATGACTAGGGATGATATGATGTAGTTACCAAGGAGACAGACATCGTAGAGACGCTGGCTGTCGTTGGCGCATACGTTCACGATCTGAAAGACGAGGTCGTAAAACAGATGATGAGGAGTGGCGTAAGGTACGGACATTGGCTGGTTAATTAAGCTTCCAAAAAACTTGAATGGAACTATTGCCATCGTCTGTAAATTGTAATCGTCTGGTGCCAAGAAGGTCCGTACCCCCTTGCGGTATTTTGTTGCGGTGTGTGTGCTTTGTTTGTGTGTGTGTTTTTTGTTTGTATGATGTTGCGTTTGTTTGATTCCTTGCCAAGCCACGGGAGACCCCGTCGACCACAGATTTAAAGTAAACTCTTGTTTCTAAAGGAAAATTCGTCCGTTTTTTTACGACGGAAGTGATAGTACCCAAAGGGTAGTGTTGTACGGTATGAAGATAAAGAAATCAGGACATAGCAACATCTCGGAGTGTATCATATTGAATTGCGTATTAATTCTGTAGAAGGACACGTTCAAATTAAAGTATAACTGCTTTCTGCCACTTCCCATTGGCTACCGTCACTTTGAATTGAATTGAATTGAATGAATTTATTTCCCTTTTCATATACATATGCAAAATAACATGACAAGTAAAACAAAAATAAAGGAGGCGAGTACGCTGAAAGCACAGCTTGTGTTGGGATCGCCTTTACAACAAAACAAAGTAAAACCAAAATCATCTCTTTGAAAAAAAAAGTTTAAGAAAATAAATTATTATATATTATCATTTTGAGTAAGCAAACAATTTAAGAATAAAACGAGATGGGTAAAGGAAGGAAAATGTTTGAGAGATAGAAAAACTTTGTGAAAAACATGGAAGAAATTACAGGGCAGAATTTATTTGTCTTAAAATAGAAACGAAATCTCTCAAAGCACTTACTTCCCCTACACTATGATCCTTCAAGCTCCTCAGATCGGCCAACCTCCGGAACGCCAACGTGAGCGTCCCGCTGCGGAGCCGGGTAGCTGTCCGGCAGCTGAACGCCCAAAAGAAGCAGTCGAACGTTATCCGTAGCATATTCAGCGCAAAAATACAGGCGACGAGCGTTAGGCCGTACCACAGCCGGTTGTCGTCCGCATTCTCGGTGTACTGAAGGAGGAGTTGAACGCAAACTGCCTGTATCAAGGACGTATAGAAAAAAGGGAAGATTGTGAGAAATGAGCCTGGTTGCACACTTTTTGGGTATTCAGCTCTTGTTCGAGTACAATGACCTGCCACCTCAAAGCTTTACATTTTTCATGTTTTCAGGGAACTTAATCATTCTGGCGTCACTGAACAAGTCATTGTTAAAGACAAATTGTGTACTCTGGCATTGATTAAAGCATGAGCAGGAAAATGCTTAAGGAGTTTGTAGCGTGTTCTTGCTTTCCTAAAAAATATCAGTGGTCATGAAAGCGCACACATGTTCGTCGCCATTTGCATTCAGCAAAGTGGTGAAGGAAGCAGCTACCATATCAAATGAGACCCACCTACGTACCCAGTGGTTGATTACACAATTCCGTTCGGCAAGAGAATCGGTAGATTCGTAACTAAAGTGAACGTTCCCGTGCTTTTCGTGGCATACATAAGTATTAGTCGTAAGTCTATGGCAAAATATGTATCATAGAGATTCAATTAATTCGTTGACTAATCTCTTTCATGTTATGCCAAAGTTCGGGAACATACCGAAGTTAGAAATGATGCAAGGGTGGAGAGTACGAGGAAGACGATGGAGATGATTTGTCTTGTAGCCACGAAACTGAAAGCGACCCGACCAAGAGATGCTCCTTTCTCTCCTTTCTTAGCCACCTCTCTCTGCCAGTACTTCTCCAATCTATAAGGAAAAAATAGAATCAATGATTACCTTGAATAAAACTATACATTCAAAGAAACACTTCACGCGCGCCCTGTTTGGGAGGAGTCTATGAGGGCTCTAGACTCCCCCGCCCCGGATCACAATACAGTCAAACATGTCTACAGAGGCCACCCTAAGGGAAACAGAAAATGTGGCCACTGTAGACAGGTGGCCTCTATCATAGACAAGTTCCATAACATTCATTTTCACCTGGAGGGAATCAATTTATGTGGCCACTATAGACAGGTGGTCACTATAGACAGGGGCCACTATAAACAGGTTTGACTGTATGTTGAACTGAGGACATTTTTTCTTGTTTAATAGCTCCTCGGATTTTGTATTGGCATAAATAATTATCAATGATTTACTGCCACGCTATTTTTGATGGCAGAGTTATTTTGCTTGCAAAGTATATGTCTTATAATTAATCTGTTGTTAACCATGGTAACGTTTCAGATGTTCCCCAATTTGGTTTTGGAACGGGAGTAATACTCGTTTCTCAGTCATGTAAGTTAGTCGGAATTATTGGGTGCAAAATTTTAGAAAAAAGGGCGCAACATACGGTATGAACTGAGGACTTTTTGTTTGAATGTTTGTTTAATAGCTCCTCGGATTTTTGTATTGGATTTATATCATTATCTATGACTATGATTAACTGCAACGCTATTTTGTATGGCAAAATTATTTTGTTCGTAAAGTATATGTCTTATAATTCATCATAAACATGATAAAGCTGCATCTGTTGGTAACCATGGTAACGTTTCAGATACTCCCCAATTTGATTTTGGAACGGAAGCCAGAAAACGTTTCACCGTCATGTAAGTTAGTCACAGGGACCGACTTGAGCGCTTAAGCCACTTTGATCGATTGTCCCCCCCCCCCTTTCCTAAAGGTGCAGTAACACACGTGCGCTGATAGCTAACCATGACAAGCGTAAAATGTTATTTATTTATCAATTAGAATATATTTCAACAGGATGAAAAAAGCTAATCTTGAAGCAATGCAGTCTGTCATGTAGCCTAAGATTGCAGACTCTATATCATGCTCTGTATAATCAGAAAAACAATCCCACAATAAAGTGATTTGAAAATAACTGATTTGAAATATTTTCTGTGCCTGCAGCAGACTACACGGAGAGCGTCAAATCAATTGGAATTTACACTGGATACATACATTGGTTACTTGCATTTATGTGTGACCAAATGTCAAGACAAATAGATATGACGTTATCAACCGCTGGGGAAAAGTACGTTGGGGTGTTTTCGAAATTAGTGGCGAATGCTTGTGGACGGTGGCAAATAAATGCGCATCTGGTGTGCGCATCAAATTACAAGTGTACAATTTAACTGAAGTGCGCATCATTTGCTGCGCACATCAGATGCGCAATCGTTATCCACCGTCCACAAATCTCCTTCCACCAATGTCGAAAACCCACTCCTTACCTGTCGCCGTTGTAATCACCTCTGTCATAGTCCGAGATGGACCACAGATCAGTGTACTCCAGTGATCTCTTGTACGCCTTGTAGAAGATGGGTGACATCCAGGATAACCAGGAGAACGAGAGGAAACCAGTATAGTCGAGAGGAGAGTAGTTATCTTTCCTAAAAGGGGTAAAGAGAAACATTGAGCAGTTACTCCTATATTTAACATGAGTATCTCAAAGATATACAGAAGACGGAAGAAAGAAAATACACATAATGATCCTGATAGACCAATGAATGGATGGATGGATAGATAGATAGATATATAGATAGATAGATAGATAGATAGATAGATAGATAGATAGATAGATAGATAGATAGATAGATAGATAGATAGATAGATAGATAGATAGATAGATAGATAGATAGATAGATAGATAGATAGATAGATAGATAGATAGATAGATAGATAGATAGATAGATAGATAGATGGATAGATACCATAGATAGATAGATGGATAGATAGATAGATAGATAGATAGATAGATAGATAGATGGATAGATATATAGAGAAGGAGATGGATAGATACATATATATACACAGTAGATGAATGTAAAGATATACAACTGTACAGTAAACCGTCTTACTCCGAAACTTGTAGAAACAAACATTTTAAACACGATTGTTCATATCGTCACCATATGGTCAAAACATCTCAAGCTCGTGATTAAAACTTCGTCTAAGTCTTCGAATGCAGTTTGTTGTGGTTTTAATCTGAACAGAGTTCCTAGTTTTCATCCCTGTTTATATTGGTACTCAAAAAGTAGTGACCATCCGAGTGACGAATTCAAAGGCCGACTCACACCTTTGCGCTTTTAGCCTGTGTCGGCCCAGCTCCCTGGATGCACAAAGACCGCAGGTCATATTGTGCTGGACTGACGTCCGTCGTATGCTCCGTGAGCGCAATAAGAACGTTAGTCCAATGTATATTCAGGTATGATGTACACGTTTTGATTATCAATAACGCTAGTCCAACGCAGGCTAAAACGCAAAGCTGTGAGTTGGTCTTAACGATCGAAATGACGAACATAATACAGACAATTAATACAACTTAATATAAACCTTTCAAAAAGGGGAAAGATACAAATAGCTCACTGACTTTGGTTTAAATCTGAACGGAGCCGCTAGTTTCAGACCCTGTTTATATCTGAATCCTGATCGATCTCCATATCTAAGATAAGGTTTGGTCGTCCTGACATCGGTATCCTCGTCATAGTCGTAACCGTCGTTCGTAGGTTCGCCCATCGACGCGAACATCACAGATGACGCCTTTTTCGAAGCTGTGTGGAATGGAGTAAATTATTAATGATGAAGAGCCAAAGAAAAAATGAAACTACATAAAGAGCTCCAAATTAAAGAATTAATTCATTCATGGGGCCTTGGTCGGTGGACGGCAAAAAGCCAAAGAAACAAAAAACAACTGAAAATTAATCATCTATCTATTTATTCATGGAGTCTTGGTCAGTGAAGAGCAAATTTGNCCGGTGACGCCTTTTCGATGCTGCGTGAATTAATAAAGAATAATCAAACAAAACAACGAGAATACATGAATAAAAAAACAAAAAAAAAACTCAAAATTTGATAAATCATTTATTCTAGGAGCCTAGATCGGTGGAGGGCGATTTTTTCCGGGGATGGGGCGAGGGGGTGGAGGTGTAAAGAATGACTGAACTTCAACAAGGAGCTTAAATATTCGAACCCATGATCTGGTACTACTCGAAGAGCCTAAGTTGCTGGAGGGCAACAATTTTTTAATTCCGGGGGGGGGGGGGGGGGGGACAGTCTCATCTCCGGAGCTCCGGGATTCATGACGTAATTTTTTGTAGGGCGTAGCGCTTCGCAGAGATGCAGGTACCATTAAAATATGTGTGAAATAATACGTCTCATGTTTCTATTGTATGTATGTATTAGACAGTTTTATTCTTGTCATGGTATTTTTAACATATAGGCATCATGAATAGAGCTTAGTTTGTGGTATTGGATAATTTCAGGAAATCGTTATTACATAGAATATGAAAGAATGATACAAAGTGGCGTGCGCCTATAACCATGAGCAGTATGGAAGTAACTCATACTCTCGAGCACCTGTGATCTTAAATGTAGAAAATTTGAATATTTGAATTTTCTCACCTTGATTCTTTTGGATATTTTCACTGGATTCGATCCGTTTCATCCCTACCAAATGAACACCAGAGGCATCAGCTATGAAAAGAAAGAGAGAGAGAGAGAGAGGAACAGATAAACGTTGTATATAAGTTAAAATGATAAAACCCCGTATTTCTCAACACCATTTCTTTATTTGTTACTTTTACCATTTATCAAATTATTCCTTATTCCTTATAACGACTCTCATTATTTTCTTTAGTGCAACTTTAATCCGGGGTGTGCGTATCACAAGCTTTGCTTTTTCCCAGCGCATCCCTCCATTTCATAATCATAAATGCTTAGTTGTTTAAATCAACCATTAATTTGTAAACATTCATCCTGTAAATATCTGTATGCGATTAGATAATTTTGTTTCAATATATGTTTGCTCGATATTGTTCACGCTTATTTTTTTGTTATATTGTATGTTTGTGAAATGGAAATAAATAAATCAAATCAAATCAAAATCAAATCAAAGGCGAAGGGGAGAAAAATGCATTTTGTCAAGCAAGCTATCCGTGGAAAATATCTCCTTCTTTGTGTTTTAAGCCTGCGTCTGTCCAGCGTTCTTGAAAATTAAAAACGCTCCCCGAGCGCACAGCATACGCTGATTACACGGTGGACTGACGTTCGACTTGCGCTCAAGGAGCGTGCATCGAACGTCACTCCACCGTATGACCTGTGGCTTTATGCGTCATGGGAGCGTTTTTAATTTAAAAAAAAACTCTGATCCGACGCAGCCTAAAATTGCAAAGGTGTGAGTCAGTCTTAACAAACGCCGGATCCGCCTATTTATGGATTTATAGCAAAATTGAGAGTATTTTTCCAAGAACTTAAGTACTAAAACTGAATAATTAGTCTTCAATTGTCTTCAAAATACTAACTATCACATTCAATGATAAATGCGCTATTTCTTATCATTGTTTACATAACCAGTGCTATATTAGTAATTTAATTGAATTTTTAATGAGTCTACACGTTTATAACGTTCAGTACACTTGCATCATGTGCATGTTGATTACAATCACAAGTTGTTCTTTCTTGGAAATTATATGAATTTACATTTGCCGTTGAAAAACTCATTAAACAAAACGAATTTAAAATAAAAAAATACCAAACTATCTTATATTTGCCAAACTTATACTCCCTTTTAAGACTCATATTTCAGTGGATTATACCACCAACAACATTCACATAGATCACGCCATATTCCAATACTGAGTAGTGAAATTATTGTGCAAATATGTGCTCTTGGGGTTACGGGGCATATGGAATGCTATTCATCTTATTTCGGTTGTGGGATTGTATGCAAACAATGTTTATTTCTATGGGACAGTCACACCAATAGACTGATCCCACCTTGCTATCAAACCGTCATGGTGTAGTGGTTCTGACTCTCGCCTTTAAATCCGAGGGTCGTAGGTTCGAATCCCACCATGGCGTTAATATCCTTCAGCAAGAAAGTCATCCACAATTTGCTGCACTCATCCACGGTTGGGTGAATGGGTACCGGTAGGGAGTGAACGCCAAATGGTGGTCATACTATATAGACGGGTAATAATGCACAGAGCACCTTTTAAGCGCTATATAAATGTTTTGTCTTATAATAATAATAATAATAATAATAATAACAATAATAGTATTGACATTTATAGCGCTCTTCCAGAAATATGTATTTTTTATTATTATCATTATCATTATTAACAAAATTGTAATCATTACTGTCATATCCCGTTTGAAATCTGATGTTTAAAAACTATTTTTTTTCTCAATCTCAATTGTATAAATTCATTGATTAAAGAAAACATTGATTCATAGTTCTGTAGTTTATTCGAATTTAAGATAATTTTGGAAGCAGGGTGTGATCAATCTGTACCTGTGACTGCACCATAAGGACATAAATTGTTTGACTCCCTTCTAATGCATCTTTTTTAAGTTTGAGAGCTACTTTCCAATTTGTTCAAGAATTGGTCTGCACCAGACTCGGTAAAATCTTGCATCATTAGAGGTAGTAAAAGTTTTGCGTCGGACCAGCGTTTTTGGATATCAAACAACGTTCCCCGAGTGCACAGTATACGCTGATAAAACGGTGGGCTGTTGTTCGGCTTGCGCTCAAGGAGCGTACACTGAACGTCAGTCCAAATATGACCTGCGTCTTTGTGCGTCCAGGGAGCGATTTGAATTGTTAAAAAGCTGGGTCAACGCATGCTACAAACGCAAAGGTGTGAGTTGGCCTCTGGAAAGCCATGAACTGACAATAAATTGTATTACGGTACATATTTTCGATTTGAGGTAAGTAAGTTTGGGAGCGGGGTCGGGGTGTGACTGCTCTGTGTGATAATGACTTGTCAATTTTGTTTAATGTCAAATACGGTTCATTTTGTAAGGATATTCATGTTTGCAAGTGTAGGATTGTACAGACGTAATTTTTCCAAGAAGATGATGATCAAACTATTCAGATTCGTCCAGATATGTTATGAAACATGATCGATGTAGAATTTATGTTTGTGTTCCGTCATAATGACTTGCAATCCACAAAAGGAAATTCCATTCAATGTAAAGCCTTATTCATACATTTCCGTTTAATACTAACTTTTTCCCGGCTCTTCTATACCAGTCTACATTCTAAAAAGGCTCTGTGAACGCAGAAATATAGAAGGAATGACGCTAAACCAACATCGACATCATTCAATTGGTGTTCCATGTACGCATTTGTTCGTTTCAGCAAACCGTCTTTCCTTCGTATTTTCGCGTTTTCGGAGCGTCTTCCAAATTTCATGAGCGCTGGACATAAATTTATAATTATAATATTTTCTGTCAACAATTTGGTGACATGACTCCAATCAACTTTCAAAATGTTTTCCCATATCCTCGAAGTCACAACCATAATAAAAATTCAATATCTTTTCAATTATTTGTTATTGTAATCATAACGTTTCGTCATCTTTTATTGAAAATTAATAAAAAAAACCAGTCGTTATGAACGAATGAAATATGGCAGTCCTCGTGCTTGTCCGGGGGCATCGAAAATGAGTGTGTGTGTGGGTGTGTGTTTGTGTGTGTGTGTGTGTGTGTGTGTGTGTGTGTGGTGTGTGTATGTGTGTGTGTGCGTGCGTGTAGATGGGGGAGGAAGGGGTGGGCGAGGCTTCACCTATACCTTCATCTTGGTCTCTCTGGCGCTGGTGGTCCACGCTCCCGACCCTCTTCATCTGAACGAACTGGACATCGCCATCGTGGCTGGATGACCCGTCTCTCGAAGGCGATGACGGTATCTCCTCCTCCATCATCGACGTCGATCACGGGTTGAGAGAAGACTCGTTTATCTGTTTTGGAAGATGAGCAGAAACGAATAGACACTCTCTGTGAAAAGTCGGTGGAAAATGGTCTGAGCCAGAAAAATCCGTCCGTTTTTTCACAAAGTGACGGGAGCCAAAGGGTATTGTTGCATGAAGACAAAGAAATCCCGACATAGCAACAATTCAACGGGCATCCAATCNGTGTGTGTGTGTGTGTGGTGTGTGTATGTGTGTGTGTGCGTGCGTGTAGATGGGGGAGGAAGGGGTGGGCGAGGCTTCACCTATACCTTCATCTTGGTCTCTCTGGCGCTGGTGGTCGACGCTCCCGACCCTCTTCATCTGAACGAACTGGACATCGCCATCGTTGTTGGATGACCCGTCTCTCGAAGGCGATGACGGTATCTCCTCCTCCATCATCGACGTCGATCACGGGTTGAGAGAAGACTCGTTTATCTGTTTTGGAAGATGAGCAGAAACGAATAGACACTCTCTGTGAAAAGTCGGTGGAAAATGGTCTGAGCCAGAAAAATCCGTCCGTTTTTTCACAAAGTGACGGGAGCCAAAGGGTATTGTTGCATGAAGACAAAGAAATCCCGACATAGCAACAATTCAACGGGCATCCAATCGAACTACGTGTTAATTTCTATAGAAGGACACGTTTCAATGGATGTGTAACCCGTTTCGTGCAACAATACCCTATGACTCTTGTCACTTCGTGCCGGACGAATCCTGCTTTTATTAAAAGCAGAAAAATCTGACAAACATTTTTTAAGTAAATCGGACAAAAAATACAAGAGTTATGGACATTCTAATTATAGCTCAACAGTGATTTTCATGCAAGTTGGCAAAGTTTGGTCACATGATATGAAGAATGTCATACACTTCTCTCTAATTAGTTTATTATCTATGTGGAGGCGCCGTGGTGTAGTGGTCGTGACTCTCGCCTTTCAACTAGAGGGTCGTAGGTTCGAATCCTAACCATGGCGTCAATTTCCTCCAGCAAGAAATTCATCCACATTGTGCTGCACTCAACCCAGGTGAGGTGAATGGGTACCTGGCAAGAATATCTAATCATTGAAATGCCAAGTGCGCCGTGAATGGCTGCCGGGCTAAAGCCAGTGTAATAATAATGTAAAGCGCCTTGAACACTCCGCAGAGTGGATACGTGCGCTATATGAATTGCATCTATTATTATCATCTGTTTAAAACTCCCCCTTTTTCAATGTATTTCTGTGTTCACGTAGTTTCTCGATTTTCCTGAATCACAGGCATGACTGCCATAACATGACCCCATGAAACCTGACCTAGTTATTCATTTTCACTATGAAAGGAATATGATTTCGCTAAGTCATTGCTGACTGAGAATACTTGTTCATCGCTAAAAAGTTGGGCGAATATGTCAACCAAACCAACTGTTGGGAAATGTTTTCATTATTATGTAGGTGTACATTTATGCTCTGCCATTACTCCATTTTAAAGTCATCCAAAAATTAAACCATACCCTGCCAAACACTTGTTGCGGTTGACAATTAGCCCAATGCTTAGTCAAATTTTGCCTATACCAAATGAGAAGAGTGGGAAAACGCCCAGTAGTCATGGTAGTCAGAATCTATATGGCATATATACGTCTAATTTTACGGTTTCATCGTAAATCAATTTAATTTAATGCATTTGGTGCTGCTTAATTGTCAGCAACCACGGATATTCGAGGGACTGTAAATTTTAAATGTGACATTGGTTACATTTTAGTGCAAACGAAGTATTGATAAGATATTACACGCAATGAGGTGAAATAATGCTACACAATTCGACAATTTTATCCAATAGCATACAACCTTACTAATGTTACCAAAATCCGTGTCACAAAATGACTATTTGGGGATTTTAAAAGAGAGATGTTACACATGCCATTCTCACTTTGTTTCAAGATGAAAAATCTTATTGTACATTCTCGTATCAATTGAAATGACTAGATACAAGTCCGATGGGAGCTATATATATAATTCTAGTTGAATTTTTAAAATTTCACTAGTTGAGTTTGTGAATGAATTTCAGTCATATCTGACTGGAAAATTAGTAAATTGATGACAAGTTCACCAACTGGCGCCCAGTTAACTATTCGTATGGTCATTTTAACTTATTAGTTTTCAGATTGTGGTTATTAATTTGACAGTGTCTAGCATATGTTTAAATATTTGGCAATAATTTATGGGACAGTCGCACATACAGGTTTAGCCCACTCTGCTACCAAGCTGAATGATATTAAATGCGAATTGTGAACTAATGCTTTGTTTAATCAATGACTGTAGAATTAAGATTAAGAAAAATAACCCCCAAAATTCAGATTTCAAACGGAATAATAAAGACAGGAACGAATGCAATTTTGTCGTGGCAATTTGAGATCAGGATTGGATCAATCTGTTGTTGTGACTGCGCTATAAAGATGTGGTGCTATACCATGTATACGATACCGGGAATAGTGCCTCATTGTAACATTCATAGGGCAGTGACACCAACAGACTGATCCCACCCTGCTATCAAACCGCATCAATAAAATTGCAATTGTTACTGTCTTATTCCGTTTGAAATCTGATGTTTGAAATCTATCTTTCTCAATCTCAATTGTACAAATGTATTGTTTTGTTTAAACAAAACATTATTTTTAGTGCATTCGAAATCAAGATTCAGTTTGGCAGCAGGGTTGGATCGGCCTGTAGATGTGACTGCGTCCTTCCCTACATAGGCACACTGTGCAGGAAAAAACCGTCTGTGGCACACTCTATTCAATTTTCATAGAAATCTTGAGAGCGCCTCGATAACTTCCTACTATTTTTCATGTTTTTTTCAGCAACCTGAATGTAATAACAAAGGTCAGACAGCTTGATTGAAGTTTGGTTTTTTTTTACAAAAAGAAATCTTATTGTGTGACAATGTCTTTAAGATAATTCAGTTTGGCAGCAGGGTGGGATCAGCCTGTATAGGTGTTACTGAATTATGACGTATTAATCAACGTTTTGACTAATCACTGAATTTTTACCATGGAGAATGAGAAAATAGCCTTCATACATCAGATCCCCCCCCCCCACAAAAAAAAAAAAAATTCCACCTGTCAAATGGAATATCTAGTAAGACAGTAAGAAATTCAATTTTATTGATGCGGTTTGAGAGCAGGGTGGTATCAGTCTGCAGGTGTGACTACCCCCATTAAAGATAATATTATACGATCGTGTCATTCAGGAAGAGCCTCATTAAAGGAAGGAAACGTTCAAACACACATATGCACCGTTTCTAAGCAGACAGCCACCTCCTTTTTAATCTAATATTCGCTCATTGTGTCACCCAGTCACCCTTCGCTGACGTGGCTTTGTTGCGAAACTCCGAATTAGCCAGAAAAAAAAAATGAAAAATAAAAAAAAATATTCAGATATGCCCCCTCTACCGAGCGACCCTCAATGAATGGCCCGGTCTGAAGTTTTTTCTTTGCTTTTCACTTACATTGAAAAATTTCAGTGAACTTTTAAATAAATATGTGAAATACGACCCGAACATATATTTTCAGATGCTCTCTGGCTTTTCATTTCCTTTCAAGTCCCAATTTCCTCATGAATTGTTTAGATTGTATTTGAAATATGAGAAAAATATCTTTAAAAATGCCAACCTACCGACTCTCTTTTTCTCAAATATGGCATTTGAGTGCATCCTAACAATTATTTTGTGCCTATTACGCGCAAATTGTGTTGTCCAGCCCAGTCACCTTTGGCTGACGTGGCTTTGTCTCGAAAGTCCGAGTTAAAACATTTCAATTGTGATAGTAATACAATAAATTCATTCATGATTTAGCTTTTGTTATCGAAACCACCCTACTTTGTTGTTTCTTCTCCATGATCTGCTCCACATACTGCCTCAATTGGTGCGATTCNGGGGGGGGGCTCGATCAGCTGAGAATTGTGCGCCCCTATCCCCATGAGGGCGAATTAGAGACACTTTCGAAGAATGAAGTATGTTATGGGACGATAGACCTATACGTCACCTATTGATCTGTGCGAATATTACAATCGCAAGCCAGTCCCGATGTTCACACGATATATAGGCAACTTTGTCCACATTATTTGTCGCTTCTGCTCACAGTCATTACACGGATGACTGGGCCAGTCCCATCCTGCATTCAATCTTAATTATCTTATGTTCTAACAATGAATGATAATTTAATGTTTTGTCAATAAATTCGTACAATTGAAATAGATAAAAAAAGAAACCTTCAAAATATCAGATTCTAAACGAAATAGTTTCAATTTTATTGGATAGCAGGATGGGATCAGCCTGTACTAGTGTGACTGCCCCATTGACATTGCTTGTGTGAACAGTATGTTGCTGAATTTTTTAAAGAGTGTATTATTAACATCCACATGCAAGTGAAGCCCCGGTCACATTGGACTCCGGAAGCTCCACGATTCACCCCGACTCGTTGTTCTGAGGTGTGAATAAACAAAGAGTCGGGGTGAATCGTGTTGCTTCCGGGGTCCTATGTGACCGGGGCATAAGCATCACTCACAAAAGATTTATGAGACATCGCATGCTGTTCCATTAATGTTTAACTCGAGACATGCGTTCAGTCTCATTCTGTACTCAAGGAGCCAATGCGACTATGCCCATATCGGTAAATTACCATCTCGTCCAATGCCATCTCGTCCAATGACCGTTTCGTCCAACATTACTTCGTCTATAAACATTTCGTCCAATAAACATTTCGTCCAATTGCCGCTTTATCCAGTAACCAATTTGTCCAAATCCCGTTCGTCCAATAACCATATGGTCCATCTTCACTTTGTCTAATTGCCTATTCGTCCAATCATCATGTGGTCTAGTCCTACTTCGTCCAATTACCGCTTTGTTTAGTGTCACTTTGTCCTATCATCGGGTTGTCCAGATTGGACGAAATGATGTTAGCCCAAATAGCTATTGGACGAATTGATTATTGGACCAAACGTTAATGGACAAAATGGCTATTGGACGAACAGGATATTGGACAAACTGGTTATTGGACAAAGCGGCTATTGGACAAAATGAATATTGGACAAAACGGTAATTGGACGACCTAATGTTAGACAAAGCGCGTTTGAACGAAACGGTCATTGGACGAGATGGGGATAAAGCCCGATATCTGATGTACATGAGAAGACCTCTTGAAATATAATTAGCACTTATGGTGTAGTCCTAGCACTTAGGTTTCTCGAGTGAATGAGTTTGATAGATCTCAAGACAGGTTGTACTCTCCAAATATCACCAATGTACATCAAGTAAGATCGATCCAGAAATCGACGCATTTTTCTCGGGTGCGCATAGCCGTAAACATGGTAAATAAATTGTGTCAAATGTATTAAATTTTGCCTTGTCTTATTTTTTATAGGTCAATCAGGTCATTAAAATCATATGTTTAGCATTTATAACAGTTGTAAGAATTTAGTAGATTTTATTTGTCTAAATGCCCATATCGAATGCCATTGTGATTTATTTCCAAAATCGGATCGTACGCCGATCATTATGCAGTGGGCTTTAATATGCCTTCTACACTCTATCCTCTTAATAAAAAACAATAAAGTGACACATATGTATTGAAAACCAGACGTTTTCTAATCAGGACTTCATTCTCTAGTGAAATACGGAGGGGGGGGGGGGGTCGTTTAATACTGAAGTAAAAATAAAATGCCGAATAGGTCTGATTTGCGCTCGACGCATGGGCATGTAAGCACGAGCCAAGCATCTCCCCTGCATATTTATACTCAATCATTTCTTATTTACGCAAACGTGTAACCGAGATGTTACCTAATTACTTCCGCCATCACATGCATCTGGAAGTGAAATAGTAATTAATTACAAATTTATCCAGTGGTGTACTTTGATCCATTTCGGTATCCACGAAGATCAGACGATGGAACTATTTATGAATGACACAATGCATTCTGTAGTTTTGTTTCCTTTATTAGTGTTCATTTATCAATTGATTGTAAGTGGTCCATTGAAAAATTGGTCTTCTTGAAAAGAGCGAGCTTCAGAATATTACTAGGTGGTTCCGATTTTTTTTAAATATATAAACGTATGACAGTTAAAAATTGGGAATTTGATCTGAAAACCTAGAGGGACAAATTGTAAGCTAAGACAGTATTTGTCGGGCACACTATATTCATGACATCTTTCTTTTTATGAATATGTGTGCATAATGATTATTTGCATGCACAGGCTTTTTTTTATTCACACTTCAGTGTAAAAGGCCAATATTCCGATCGTACATCTAATTAATTTAAATAATTCTGGTTCGCCTGCGCAATTATATAACGCTGAAACCGTTTGCTCTCATTGTATTGCACACATAAGCTTGCGAAACCCCTTGATTGGACCGTCCTATAGTATAGGGGGCCTATGCTGCCTTCGCTAATTAATATGCAGGCTTTAATTAGTAGTAGGCCTACTTTATATCAGTGAAATGAACGGACACCACAATCTTTGTTAGTGCCCCGTTTTTGACACTGACAGGTCATTAGCATCGTTTTCAGATCACGCCTTGCTCAATTTTTTTTCTCTCATTTTAGCTCAAACTGATTACCATTAGCACTGTGAGTAGAAGGGACAAAGGATTAGGGCAAAGTAATCAAGCATTAATAATAGTTAGATGCAACTAAAATGAATTTAATTCCTCTTATTCTACGCGGAAATGCTGAACAGGTGTCAGATCTCATCAGTGAATAAACAAAGTATTTTTTTGTGAGTGTA
The DNA here is from genome assembly GCA_036244855.1 of Temnopleurus reevesii. Taxonomy (NCBI): domain Eukaryota; kingdom Metazoa; phylum Echinodermata; class Echinoidea; order Temnopleuroida; family Temnopleuridae; genus Temnopleurus; species Temnopleurus reevesii. Next base: position 319 of record BQKZ01010316.1, on the reverse strand, counting down.
TAATTTAAAAATATATTGAATGAAGATAGTTACTCTGTTCGGTTTCTAATGTCCCTTCTGCTCATATTGAAGGGTAATGGCGCCATGAAGGACATGAAATCAGATATTCAACATGCGATGGAATCTTCTAAAAATGCATCAATCATACTCATTACAGACCCTATTGACCCTTTCACTGAAACTCTTCACCATGCCCGATGATCTATGGTCATCTGGAAAGATCCTATATCTAAATATTTTGTTAAGCGCATAGAGACCCTTGTATTATGCGCTATATAAGCATAAGTTATTATTATTATTATTATTAATATACCAACAT
>BQKZ01010312.1:0-18659 GCA_036244855.1 Temnopleurus reevesii | reverse complement strand
TCAGTGGACACAATCATTACGAGTTTTAAATGACAGATTGTGAATACCCGACGATGGTCTCTCCTCCTCTGGGGGTCCACAAAACCAATTATTGTTATCATCCATTCGTGACCAAACTCATTAACGGTTCCTAAACTCATCGCATTGCAATCTTTATTAGAATGATAAATACATGTACTTTCGTTGTGTCATATTCGACATAATTCTATACGACTTCTATGAGAACAATAAGGAGTATTACATGTGATTACTTTTCACTGAAGGGTTATGCACAATTAGATCCACTTTATTTAGGTTTCTAGACGGATTGCTATACCATAGAATAATTCATTGGGTACCTGGCAGGAATATTTATTCCTTGAAATGCCAAGTTCGCTGGTGGCTGCCGGGCTAAAGCCAGGGTAATAATAATGTAAAGCGCCTTGAGCACTCAGCAATGAGAGTGGATACGTGCGCTATATAAATTGCATATATTATTATTATTATCATTATTATTATTATTATTATTATTGATCATAAATACAAACCAATTACATTCATTTTAGAATTCAACCATTTTAAGACTTAAAAAACAGGATAACTTAAAAAGAGTTTCTAAAATATACGACGAATATTTGGAATAGCTAGTTCACTAAGGGGTTTGTTTGGTTTTAATCTTGACACCAAATTTTTGAGATTTTGTTTAGAAAGATATAAGTCATATAACACTTGGATACATAGGACACATCAAGTTATCTTTCTATCATATTAAACTAAAGTAGTGATCGCAATGCAACTGATTTGTAAGATAAATGTCAAACCTAAAGGACCAATTTTGTTTTTCATGTCAATGAACTACAATGAGACTTGTGTTCCCTTCTTTATGGGTCAAACAATGTGTTATCATACAAGTACTCCTCAATCCCGAGGGGGGCCTCCCCAATTAACAGCAGATCTTTAAGTAATCATTTCCTAATGATTCGACACGGAGCTACGTCAAATAATGATGGGAATGAAAAATAAATGATTAAAGGTATTGTTTAAAATTGTTTTCATTGAAAGAATTCTAAACTGCAAGATCCTAGATGGTTGATGGTGTACACGAACTAAGCTATGAAATTATTAGGTTTTAAAATCGATGTTTATTTTCCTCTCCCCCTTCGAAAATCTCTAAAATATAAAAATGACCTACAGGCACTCTGTGCAGGAATAGAGGATCTGTGGTACACTTTATTCATTTTTCATACATATATTGATAGCGACTGTATAACTTCCCTCTTTTTTACACTATTTGTTTTTTCCTCAATCTGAATGTAAGAAAATAGGTCAGACAGCTTGATTTGATAATTTTTAAATGACAAAGTTATAATGTGTGACAAGGTCTTTAATGATGAGTCCTATATTCTGTGTCATTTTCGTGAAGTCATTTCTGGAGGCTATTACCTCTGTGAGCAATGCTGAATGTATCGGCTCCGTGCCAATGCGGGCTTGTAGCTAAATCTTGACCGATTATTCGAATTTATTTATGGAACAAAATCACTCACAAACAGGACGTTTATTGTCTGAATTCCCTTGGAAAATGTTGTACTTCCTAAATTAAAGGTCTTCGATGTTGTTTTAAAAGAAATCAATTGGACGGTTTTCATACGTTTAATGTAGGGTATTTAATAATATTTTATACTGAAAAGATGTTCAAATTGTTCACATCTAATCATGTTCCTTTTGTTTCATGATTATGATAAATCATGCTCATCCATTTGGACAATATCCCACGTTAATATTAAGTTTTAATTGTGATAATTAACTGTATCATAATTTTGGTTACAACGCAAAAAGTAAAGGCGTTGAATTTAACACCGACAAGGAATAACGTTTCCATCGACAACGTTTGAACAACAAAATGACTGTTTTAGATTAATTATCAACTTATTAAGTTTGAAAAACAAAACATATGAAATAATCCAAAGTGGATTTATCTATTACTGGCGACGTTTGCCTACGCTGGTGTAGACGTATATATCTTATCGGTGTTACGTTAAACAGTAGGCGTATAAAGACAGTGCTGGTTTTAACAGTCTAGGTAGTGCATCATAAAGTGTTTAATCCCTGTTGTAGGAGCACCGTAGTTCTTCACACTCCATTCGTAATTTATTGATCCCTTCATTAAACCAACGTGTAGCACCCATCCTCAATATACAACATTAAATATCTTATTATATGATTTCTGAAAGGATATGATTGGGTCATTAGACCAGGGAGGAGGTCAGCGCACTTGTCTGATGACGAATACCGACATAGCAGCAGCAGCAGCAGCTGCAGTCGTGGTGACTGACCACCACTAATCTCATATGGTCAAGATGAGTCTGACTTGGTCTGACTCTGTTTTCAAACAACCTAATTACTCGTCCAGTTGAGGACTGTGTGTTCTGATAGCACCCACCTCTGCATATGCGCAATCAGAGGGGTATGCAGATCAGAGGGCTATGTAATTAAGGACTCTGTGGTTGAGTGCTATGCAGTCCCTGTGTGTTCAGTGTAAGTGAATATGCAGAGGTGGGTGCGATCATAACACACAGTCCTCAACTGGACTACCTAATTAATTATGGCGTTTCCATTTGAACCGAAATCAGAAAATACCTATGTGGAAGTTGTGCATTGTATAGTTTGGTTAATTGATTATTTTCCGTCATAAAAATATTTTATCCAAAAATATAAAAGAAACAAAGAATGAAAATACTAAATTAAAAACAAAGACTGAAAGATAAGATATGGTAAAGATGAGTCTGCCGCTGTGTTCGAGAACCCCGATTATCCATGGCGTTCCCATTTGAACCGAAATCAGAATAGCCCTTTATGGAAGTTGTACATTGTATAGTTTGATTGGTTAGTTTTTTCTTTCCGTCATAAAAACGATATAATACAAACATACAAAGAATAAAAAGATTGAAAATATTACATTAAAAAACAAAGATAATGATCGAGATGAGTCTAACACTGTGTTAAAAAACCGGATTATTCTGGCGTTCCCATTTGAACCGAAATCAGAATTTACCTCTGTGAAAGTTGTGCATTGTATAGTTTGATTTATTTATATCAACAGGATGCCCTCACAACAAGATGTTGGTATCACGAGGGGTCCTGCATGATAAAAAGCACATGAACATGTAAAATAGCAAAACTCGACAATAAAGATAATACATCAATAAAAACTTACAAATAAATATCTACACTAATAACAGAAACAATAACAAAACTCCGTAATTAAAACAGTACATCAGTAAAAAATATAAACATAACAAATTACATTAAAAACAAATATGATCTTTCCTAAATGCATAAAATCACTAAATGAATTATGATTGGTTAATTTGAACATATGAATATACTATTAATAAGTAGTCCATAAATATGCATGTAAGAAATGACATATTGCTATATGAAGAAATCTCGTGAGAGATCGGTTAAATCTTGATGAAGTACTTAGATTTTTACTTTCTAATCTTCTAATAAGAGGATAGCACACGTCAATATCATTTTCTCATCCATCTAAATTTAGGGAGAGTTATTGCCTGGCTTTTGTCCAAACGAGATGCATTTGGGAAAGGGATTTTCTGGATATCCGAGGATCTCATGAAAATGTTTAATTAAAATGTTAAAAATTGACCGGGAAAGAACAAAAGTGCATTGCACTCTTGATTAATGAAAATTGCGAGAGAGTGGACATCTAGTTCATTCAGAATATATATCTATAATTCAATAATACCCTAATTTGAACTATTCTTGCAGAATGAACTTATATTGATCGAAATGAATAGTACTAGTCATGCTAGTATTTGATGAAAAAAATATAATAGGTTGCAAGATGAATTGTCTCAATAGTTAAATAGATGAGTTTTCAATATAAATTTGAATTTCTTTATATTAATAATTATATTATGATTATGACCATTGATTAAAAATAGATCTGCCAATTTACTGGCTACAGGATGTCCAGTGAGTTTAAATTAATCATTTCGTGATGTAGTTTTGTTTAATCGGAGGGAATTTGTCATAAAATATCATTAACAGCGTGCTATAAGAAAATTATGCAAAACGTTGCTCAATTGATGTAATATAATAATGCAAAAATTTCTTTCAAGACAATTAATTAATTAATTTCTTCATTCAACGTTGGCTAACAACGGAAAAAATGCACCGGGTGTAAAAAATTAGTGTGAAGATGTAGGGATTTTTAGATGATGAAAAAGACAAGAATAGACAACAGGGGGAAACGCCGCAAAATTTTCACCGCCCAAAAATCGCGGAGATCCGATGATGTCACAAAGGAAGAAATATTAAATGCGAAATATGAAACCAATTTCCTGTAGCCGGTGCGAACTACAGGTTATTCCGTTCATCTCACGGTGAAGAAGGGTTTATCCCAATCGCACTTCATTTCGTGATTTTTTTTCCATAGTAAAACCATTATGTATGGGATGGGGTGGAAAATTGGTCCAAGCGGGCCAAGAACAACATATATCGATGTAATGGTCTGTTTTGAATTTCTGTCTTTTACTATTCTTTTAGACTTTTCCACGTGTCTCTCGTTTTATAATGCTCGTTTTATTCTGCGTACATGCCTACGCAAGTTTAACAGCAACAACGATTTGTATTATCTGCTGTAATGAAGGGAAAATACGAATAAAGAATCTTGAATTTTGAACCTATTTAGAATATAAACTAATGCAAACTCAGGGGTATACAAAGACACAAAGTTTGAGTTATTATCCTACTCTGGTTCTTTATTCTGTGTCTTTACCTTCGAATGCACTTTCCCCAGTTGAGTTCCTCCGTTCCTCATTTCTCACTTTTTGTCTCTTATTATAATGAGTCAATATGAGGAAGAGCACGAACTGTTTTGACGCGGATATCTCCCCGATTGGGTACAGACCTGTCACAGATCAGTGACAATAACATCGAGATTACTCCATCCTTCAGGATCAATTAAAAATTATGACATAATCGTGATCTCCTGTCAAAAAAGTGCTCCTTGAAATCGAAAACATCTCCGAAAGCACAACGGGCGAAACAACCCACCTGTCAAGGCTTGAACGTAGCTGTCATTAATTAAGAAGGGAAAATTTCCTCTTTCATTGAAGAATGACAAAATGTGTCGGAAGTGTTTATTGTCTCCGCATCGGTTTTCGAAGACAACAGTTTCGGCATCGTTTTCTAGCATTATTTTGACATTAATTTTGAGATGCCAGACAGCACAACCGCGTATACATCTGACAGTCTATATCGCCTCATTAAACCACATGAAATTTGAATTTCAAAGCAACAACAACAATAAAATACACAACACAATTACTAAAAAAGGACGACGACAACAACAACAATAATAATAATAATAACAACAACATCAACAACAACAACATCAACAAAAGCAAACTATAAAGTATTTCCGAAAAATTAAGTGGAACGCAGACAATAGACCCGTACATGTACACCGTGTATTGAACTGTGCGGACACAACAGTGACAAGCCGGTTCCGATTTCAATAGCATTACAAAGGAGCATTGAATTTGCGTTCGACTTAATTTTTGGAAATAGTTTATATCGTGTTTATTGCTTTCTTCGCGACCATTTTAGGTTACATGCTTTTGAATTGAAGTAAATTCTTATACAATAATGGATTTCGACCAGCGGCCACCTTTTGTTGAGAATAACTCACACATCTCGACAATGGCTAACGTGTCCGTACGTCGAGCGCCATCCAAACGCTTTCAAATTCAGTCAATCGTCTTCCCTGCATAGTGTGCGGCCGTAGAGTGTCTTCCAAAACTCATGAACGTTGGGCAGACGTTGGCTATAAACGCAAATATGCAATTTGTCATTTGTCTCTATTTTACGTAGACCCACCCGTTTTTAGACACATTACTTTTGTTCTAATAAATTAATTCAAATGACAGCAATCATACAATGCTATCATTATTTGGTTAAGAACCTCATGGAATAATAATTTTACTCTATGATATTTGTTGTATATCTTGATTTAATTTGTATTTTGTAACCGAGTTCGATCAAATACTTGATTTGAAATAGAAAATAAAGTGAACTGAACTAAATTGAATGCATTTTTAATCACTTTAACTTAATTCATCCCCGATCGACCATAAATAACAATCTAATGTCCATATCTGTTCATATCATATCTGTAGACAGATCTGTATTTGGTTTCGAATAATTTGGGCCATGGAAAAATTGAAACCACTGGTCAATTATTATTTTTCTATATAAATATATCACCGAAATAGTCAGAAACCTTTGGAAATATTCCCCCAAGCCGTAATACTTTTGGCTAAGAAAGATATTCAGCTGATAAGGATAACAGCAATTAAAGCGAGGTCGACAACATTCATATTACTCTACGATTCCCTTATTCCGCTCAATTGCAATCAGGAAATAATAAAGAATCGCTTGTTAATTTCAAAAGAGGCCTCGAAGAGTTTCACATTCATGAAATAACATGATCAAAACAGGTGAAATCAATCAAAGTGGAAAACCGCAATTAGCCTTCTTAATTTCCAATATTGCTCTCGTTAAGATTCTTGTTGTTATTTGTGTAGTGCCTTACCATTCAAGGCTAAAATGTTTATATCTTTATTCAGAGCTATTTAATCATGATACATCTAATTCGAACAAATGGAGCCTGATTTTTTAATCGTTCAGCGGGGAAATTTTATTCTAGTTGTCACAAAATCGTGTTAAAACCATATATATATGTCCAATGAAAATAATACAAAATAAATAACCAGAATAAATCAATAAATTAATGAAAATTTGATTAATGTATGTTTCCAGATCAAAATAGTTGATACAATACATCAGCATTGAATTAATCGACAACACTTTTTGTTTAAACAACGCCAATAGAATCAAATTCTATTACGTGGTGCTGTGTCTTAACATCATGTACATTGTTTTCTCGCGTGGACCGAGACAAATAGAGAACCCAAACCGGTGTCGAACATAGCGCCCTGCATTTTCAACGCTGGTTTTTTGCAATGTATAATATGTTAATCATTTGAAGTCTTTCCGGTAATTACACGTCTCTTTCCACACCTTAAGCATCGGTTAAGTCTTAATTTAAGACAGCTTTCGTGCTAATCTCATTCAGTCTGTCACATATTCCCCTGGTGATGAGGATGTTATTTCAAAACAGGTCAAGTTTACCGGGTTTCTAAGAGGAAAACGGGTCCTTCCGACACATGGCTAGCGTCATTGATATATGCATATCGCAAGATTGGCATGATCTATAAGGTTACATCACCAGACTTATCCATCCCATTCTAAGCTAACTTATGAAAAAAAAGTGTTTCATAAATCGAATCAATGATTTATATATTGATGGCATATCGTCCGTGTTTTCACGAAGTGACGGGAGCCAAAGGGTATTGTGGCATAAAGACAAAGAAACCCCGATATAGCAACTCGAACTACGTGTTAATTATGTAGAAGCACAACGTTTCAACGGATTTATAACTCATTTCTTGTTACAGTACCCTCTTGCTATCGTCAGTATGTGAAGACACGGACGATATACTCGCAGAAAGTTGTACCACTACGGTATAGATACAATGGATATCACACGATATGAAGCCTATTTTAGGGTTCAACTCGGGTATACCTTTGTACCCTAGCATTTGGTCAAATTCTGAACTTTTGGGGTACAACTTAGAACCATACGGGGGAATGTGGGGAATCACGTGTACCCAGGGGTAAAAATTTGCATTTTCACCCTTTATTTACCTTTTTTGGTGAGACGTACCGTTATCAAGGGATGCAACATTGGCATGATTGGGTCTTTTCGCTTTTGCAGCAGATTGCACCTTTTCGCAAGGGTTGCACACTTTGTGCATTCTCTTTTTGAGTGTGTATATATACAAGTAATTTAATCGGAGCAAAGTAGCATTTTTAATTACATAACGTAAGTATATTCTTATCATTCTAATCATAGGAAGACATTTATTAAATGCACATTTAACATCGATTCAATCAAAATTTCAGGTCAAAGTGATTATTATGCTTGATTTATGAATATATCTTTTAATGAATAATCATTACATTATGTTGACGAATATAAAATATATTTTTGATGATACATTCTGTTCTGATGTTTGGTAAGTCGGGGAATTATTTTCATTACGTTTAAAAAATGCATGGAAATAAATATATGTTTACAGTGCGTATTTGTTTTTGTTAATCTCGTAGTTAATTGGTCCAATCAAGAGGTAATAACCATTCATATAAGATTTTGTTAAATTTAGAAACGACGCTGGAATAATAGTGCATGTATGAAAGACTATAGCCATTTACAAATATAAATCGTAAAGGGGAACAACATGGGAATAATAATAAACAAAATATCTTGCGTCTCTGAATTAAAATGTCACTGTGTTTACCCATTTGGGTAGCCGAGCCGAAAGAACAGGAAGGGCGAATTTAACAGCAATTCCTTGCGCGGTAACTCGCCGAGGTGGAAATGAGAGATTTTATGAGTCAGACGACACAACATGAACAGAAATAACATAGTGGAGAATTAAGATCCCGCCAAAAATCCATGCGACAGACACAACATTGGTTAGAAGATTGACGAAATGCGAACAAGGGATTAGGCGTGATTAGAACGGTTTAAAAACATTGCCCTTCTGCGTTCGCGAGGTTCGATACATTGTGTTGTGAGCTTTTGCATGGGGTCGGTTGTGATAAAAAGTGATTTTTGTGCTACTTTTTGGCGGTTTAATCCCTCTGTCAGCCATGTTTTGAACCAGAGTAATCTTTCTTTCCGCTGGCATGATCCCGAGAACGCACTGTGTACATGTGAGCAGATTTTCCGAAAAGAGTGATAACTCAGCAATCATAATAACAAACTAATAGCACACTTTTTGAATTGTGTATGTTTAAAACATTACAGAAAATCATCATCTGGGGAAGATGTAAAGTTAGCGTTTTCAAGTATTTGTAACCAGATCATCGCGTTTACACTACATGCGTGTGACCAGATGACGGTGTCGATTGATTATTCATCACCATCATCATCTTCATCACCCAATCATCATTATCATTATCCTTCTCCTCCTCCTCCTCATCATCATCATCATGATCAAACTTAATATCATCTGCATCATCGTCATCATCTTTATCATCATCATCATCATCATCATCATCATCATCATCATCATCATCATCATCATCATCAGCAACAGCAGCATCATCATCATCATCATCCTTAATATCATCTCCATCATCATCATCATCATCACCATCATCTTCCTCCTCCTACTTCTCTTTAGCATCATTATCATCATTATCATCACCATCGCGAACAGTTCCCTCATCATAATTATTCTTATAACCTTATTAACTTATTCCATTATCCATGTATAGGACCATAAATATTAGTATTTCTATATCTCTATTAATCCTTCTTTCTAAGCGTTGATGGACTTTTCCCGAGCAAGTGATAAGTGCTATATAAAAAAGTTTTATTATTATTATCATTATTATCATCATGATCATCGTCACCGACATCATCATCATGCTAGTAATACACACCTGACAATGCTATCTGTCATTGGTTCCAGCTGTATCGTCACCATGTTGTCTTCTGTTACTGTCGACGAAACTGATGGTGGATTGGGGCTCGTTGGTGCTGTACAAAAAAAAAAAGATGGTTAGTGCCGACGATTAATAGGGCACATGGAGCGAACAAAGGGCTTTCGAAATTGTCAGACGGAAGGTTGTGAACGGTAGAAAACTAGTGCGTATCTGATATGCACATCAAATGACAAGAGCGCAACTTATGTGCGCATTATTTATTGCGCATAACATATATGCATTCGTTTTCTATATACCGTCCACAAGTTTCCGTCCACCAATTCCGAAAGCCCGCTAATGTTGGACATGAGGGAATACTGGCCGCTTGGTTTTATCGCGTCAACTATTCCGCCCCCAAAACAATTAAAGACTGGGGTGTCTTTACCCCCCCCCCCCCCCCCCCCCCCCCTCAGCGAGCAATCCTCAACGAGAAAATTTCAGAGACATTTTTCTTTCCAAGCCTCTTGCAACTTTCGAGACAAAAAACGTCGATCAAAAAATTGCTCAAAAACGTGATTTCATGTAAAGAGTCAATGCAAAGTGTATTTAGTCACAATTGTGTATCATTATGTTTACTGTCAATGACTTGAATACATCATTTTCAACTTTTTAATGATTGGAATAAAATTGTCCAAGATTTTCATCCAAACTTCTATTAAAATGATATTCTTTAATATTCTACTGCCTTTCCGTGAATAATTTGTTTGAAATACATTTAAAAAAGAACCATTATTTGAAAGGCAAATGTCGAAAATTGAAAGATGTAGGATGTGTTGGGTTAAGCCACAGTCGAACTTCACATGTTAGATGTTATCCTCAGTCCCACATCACCCGACTTCCTGTAGGTTTTCATCAATATTTTTCAAGAATAGTGACCTTAGTGCCAAGGAACTAAAAGTAACTTTGGCAAGATTCATAATTTAATTTACATTCACAATGAACATGCTCTGACCATTTGGCCGTCTGATGAGCAATTCATGTCAAAACTAAAAACAGCTTGTTTCGACGACAAAATAGAACGGACATCCATTTGGCCTCAACATTATGAGTGTCATATTTCTTCCGTCAATTCTGCCATAACATGACTTATGATGGAAGTCCATTAACATGATTAAGACACTCATATCATTTATGAGCGCGTATAAAACAATAACAACTATCATGACATCACAGTATTTGATATCATTGGAAGGAGAATATTCTGAGGATTAATGAGAAATAAAAATTGAGCTGCAAAAAATAAAAGTATATACTTCCATATAATATCTAGACTTGTAATTATCATGATTGGGGTCAAATGCAAATTAGGTGCATGCGTTAAAATATATTTATCCAAAAATGCAGCCTTCTCTTTCAGTTAAATTATTGAGTGAGAATTATGTTGTATATTCTGTGGCTGGATAATATAACACGATATATATCATTTACGCAAATTTTAATCAAACGCCAATTCAATGCTCCTTTGTAATGATATTCAAATCAGGACCAGCTTGTGATTGCTGTGTCCGCACAGTTGAATACACGGCGTACGACTCTATTGTCCATGACCCACTTTATTTTGCGGAGATCGTGTTACATGAAAAGTCTTTGCTTGACCTTGAAGAAGGGCAATCATTTTCTCAAGATAAAAATATTATAATAATGATACAATGTATTTGATTTAAGTACGATGTAGCCAAATTTTACTGGTGTTTTTTTTCTAATTGGCTCATGTAGATAGTTACCGCACAGAGCCACTGAAGTACCTAATTCATATTGTGTTGCTATAAGAAGAAAAAAGTAGGCAAATAATTAGAAGATACTTAATTGTGATTTCTTACTTGGAACTTTGGTGAACTCAGTGATGACGATAACCGTTCCGTCTCCGACTCGATTATTCGCGGATATCCGGAAAATATATTCGGTTGCCGATTCGAGTTCGGATATTAGGATGTGAGATGACTGCGAGTTTCGGATATTTGTCACGTGCTGTTTGGTGTAAACGGTTCCATTGTCAGATTCGGCTTTTAAAGTCGGTGCGTAGGAAATCTGAAAGAAATGAAGCAACAATGGTTAACTGTCAGAGCATTCTGATGTGTGATAACACGTCATGTAAAGTATTAATTCATTCACATTGGAGGGAGGGAGTCCTCACTACATCCCAACAACAAAGCACTGTTAGTTATTTCAACACTGCACAATAATAGGATACATATGAAGACACTCATATACAACAGAATGGGGCTCCTTTTAGAGAGCCTTTTTACCATGAAGCAAAAGTATATGAAGCGATCAAGTTACTGCTTTTTTAGAACATAGAAATGGTTCTAAAATATTAGGAAGTTTGTTCAAGGACTCGGACAGTGGCACGTGCCAAGACTCAAATTGTTAGAAACCGCTGTGATCCCTGCATGAAGCCCTGTATACCTGAATGCATTTTGAATCCATTCCCATGACGACGAATTTTTGCGACAAAATATTCCAACACAATATAAAACTATTTCCGTAGAAAAAGTGGGTCATGGGACAAAAGATCCGTACGCTGTGTATCAACATTTACGGACAGAGCAATCGCAGGCCGGTTCCGATTTGAATAGCATTACACAGGAACATTAAATTGGCGTTTGACTTAATTTTACGACAAAAAGATTACATCGTGTTTTCAGAAAACGAGGCAAATTAATGCATAATAAACGACAAGCGTCATTCGTTAAGCTCTCTATTGACGCGGAATGTTGCGTAAGTTTGACTGGAGCCTTGAGGCGAAGACTTGGTGATGATGGTTTAATCCTGTTAATTGAATAAGTGGAAGCCACATTTTACCAAGTGCTTCCTCAGCCGGGCTGTTCCGAAATATAATCCAGTATCTGGCTCCATAGTGAATTACTGACAGAGAAAGATTTTGTAATAACTGTGCTTTCTCTCATGAGGAAATGTGTATCAGTTCTGTAGCTTTTTTTGCTACTTATATTCTGTTTTGGCTCCAATTAATAATTACTTCTAAATAGTTTAGGATCACTACAGAGACTGTATGTATCTCTCGTGATTTATATAAAAACACTTTTAAATAAATCAAATTTATACAAGACAATTTTGAGGGACCTCTTGAAAGTAATTGTTCGTAATTATATCAGAGGAATGATGGCTAAATATTATTGGGCTAGTAAAAGTAGAAATTGGTTATTGGTTAAAATGTCTTTGTTTTTTTTAATAGAAAATGGGATTTCTTTAAACCAACAGATGCTTGGGTGGTCCCTACTCTAACAAACTTGAAACATTCTTTCAAAAAAACGTTTCCTCTGATTGCAAGATGCACAATGGCACAATTGTTTCAAATAAAATTGAGAGATTGATTCAAAGAAGGAGAACAAGATTAAAGTAATACTTCATAACATCACAGCCTAACCCATTTTAATCTAGGTGCCCAAATTCCCCCAATACGATGACCTCATTGTCACGAACCTTTGGGAATAGAAAGTTGAAATTTCAGATACATCCTTTGAATATTTCATGTGGCGCCTCCAGCGGATGCGAGGCCAATATGTTCACAATGAATATGTTTATAATATCATAAGCGAATAAAGATCAATGATAATATCTCTACAAGGTTGTATTTATCATCATTATTAATATGATTATTTGACAGGATAAGGTAGGCTCTCGTTTGAATCAAATGTTTCTATAACAGACCATGCGCACCTGTTCTGCGTAGCCCGGACGTATCTCGAGCGATATATTTCATACTATAATAAAACATATATATAATTTGAGGAAATTCATAGCAATGAAGCGAATCAAGGTTTGTTTCTATGGTTCCTTTGAATCGTTGGGTCCATGTACGCTTGACTATAGACCCCCAAGTTTTGTTTTGGTCGGGCTATCTTCGTGAGATCAGCAGCGCATACTGCGCCAATCTCCGCTCACCGTCCCTCCCCGCTATCTCTGGCGGCCCATCGCCAGCGAAAGCCTTCCTCTCGCCGGATCTCATGTAGGTTGCTGTTCCGCCGATTCTAAGTTTAGCCCAAGCAAGGACTCCCCCTTTTTGAGAAGGAGTAACGAAGGATGGAGCCAGGGCCGAGACTATCTTAGGATGTAATCGGTAGATAGTGATGCTATCCCACCGAAAAGCGCCAAATATGGCTGGCCTCATTCGACAACCATGGTCATGTGATCAGGCGATATAGTAATGTTTTACCACGGAACTAAGCCATATAGTCGGTTTTATTCAAAGATCAAAGTCATGTGATCTCGACCCTTATTTTAGATATAAGTTCTCCATCTGATTTTAATGTATCAAAACTGAGTGTTTTTGCGGCTAGGCTCCATCCGCCGTTCATCTTGATTTTCAAGTTTCGCCACTTTCGTCAATGCGACGAGAAATTGCGCCCTTTTCTGGCGTTCTTAAAATGACGATCCTTCATTTCGGAGAAAAAAACCCGTGAATAGAACTGAAAGCATTATCTAGGCTGATAACAAAACATTTTTAATTTATGATTGGAGTAGAATCTATGGTTATCGACTGTGCCCAAAAATACAGCAATGTTTGATCGCATGAATGGAGAAGTGCCAAGATATTTTGGCGGGCTGTCGAAAGCTTGGGAGACGTTTGAAGAGTTCACGATTAATGGGTTAGTTTTCATGATCAAGATCATCTAAGATGGTTAGCATTCGGATGTTTAGTAAAAGATGTGAGATAAGTATTACGAATTAATTTAGATTTGCGTCAAATGGAAAACAAGCTCAAACAGTAGAGGAATTATACATTTATGATAAATTAACTGGAAAACAGTCATTACTAGTGGCGATGCGCCTTTTATTGCTATATATTGGAATTAGAGCCTTCTGCATGTGATCGTGTTTTCGTCATATTTCGATACATGCACTCTCACAAAAGTTGAGCAAACGTTAACCCAATACTTCGCAGTATACTTTCCACACAATTTTCTAATTGCTAAACTTTGTCCAACTTACGGCGGAAAGTTCCTTCATAAGTTGGACATACCATAACCAATAATTGTTCTGACATTATGTCGTCCGTGTTTTCACGAACTGGCGGGAGCCAAAGGGTATTGTTTCGTGAAGACAAATAAATCCCGACATAGCGCCAATTCAACGGTTATCCTATCGAACAGCGTGTTAATGCTATAGAATGACACATTTCAATAGATTTCATTTCGTGTACCCTGTGGCTCCCGGCACTTCGTGAAAACACGGACGATGTTACCTCAGTGTTGGGTTAAATTATATTAACGTTCTAAAAGTGTGACTTAAAGGGTATAATTAATCTTTCCAAAATCTTCATACATTTATTTTTTTAATGAAAATCTAAAACTCTATATTTGATAATCGAGTTATTTTTCCCATACAAACTACCAATATCAACATAAGACTATTGTGAAAACAACATACTTAACGCATTGATTACCGCGCCATTTTGCTTGAAGTCGTTTTAATTCTGATGATGATGATGATGATGATGATGTGTTGAATATTGGCGTTTTCAGTTCAGTTTTTATTTTCCATTATCAATCAGGCAACCGATGATTTACGCCAGGCATTAAGAGGGCGATCTCTTTTTTTTTCTTTTTTAAACGACGCTTGACACATTTCAATTTTATGGCTCGACTTTGCCTTCACTGGCATAGTGCAGCAGTTAGTTTGTTTGTTTAATCTGTAAGAAATACCGGTTATTATATTTTGTTATGTTTTTTTTCCATTACTAGAATGAGTTGGAAGTGCGTTTAAATGTTAGTATCAGTAGCGATTATTAGCATTGTGCCTTCTGAACAATTACAAGTTTTTGGTATTTTTGTAATTTTATTATTATTATAGGGGATAACTTTTGAAGTTTTAAATTCTACATTCTGAACACGGTACCGTCATATTTATATTTGGATGAGGAAACATGCGTCTTTCCCAAGTCTACAAATCCCTTAATCCCAAACCTTATTCTGTGCTAATTTAATCTAAGGTGTGGCTAAATTTGCCCTTAATTAGCGACAACTGCATACTGCTCTGAACAATATCAATGTCCATATCATGCAGGAGCAACATTGATATAAAAGGACAGGAATATTTGTCCAATACACCTTGCACCTTCGTATTTTAACATGGCTTAGTTCATTTTCGGTTGAGTGGAATCTTTATCTTCTTGAAATATCATTTTTTTGTATTTTTCATAAATATTCTTTTCAAATGATCATATAAATGGCCTATGTACTTGTATTTTAGTTCAGCTGAAGGCCATCATGCTTATGATTTATTTCATAACATACATTGAAACGCATTTTCTGGGCCTTCTCCCGATTATTTCGCATCTCCCCTCTATCCTCCTCTCCCCACCACTCTCTCTCTATCTCTCTCTCACCTTCTCTCTCCCTCTCTCTATCTCCCTCTCTCTCTCCACTAATTATACATCCAATATAATTAGAGATATTACATTTCAACTCGAACATAATCAGGAAAACAATTGGAACGAGATCATAGATGATTATCTGACTTATTAGCATATGACTCATTCGTCGCTCTGGGCAATTTAGGTGCAAAACATAATCCCCGTCGCTTTTTTAATTGGGGATAACATTTCTAATTTTGTGATATAGTTACATTGTTTCAGTTTTGAACAAGAAGCAATCGGATATTTTCGGGATATCAAGGCCCACTAAAGGGGGCACGTGCAGGAAAACATTAATCAAAATTGATATTAATACATTATTATAATAATATACGCGCATTTTGTTATAGTTTTGTTTGTTTGTTGTTGTTGTTTCATAATCAAAATTGATATTAATACATATAAATTGCATCTATTATTATTATAATAATATACGCGCATTTTGTTATAGTTTTGTTTGTTTGTTGTTGTTGTTTCTATTTCATACCTTGCATACTCTGCTCCCACACGGTTTATCCTAAGTTATATCTTTGTAAATATGCTTACATTCATCAATATCCTGAGATGAACAATGAAGTATATTTATCTTAAAAATATTTCTATCCGTATTTGGTTGATTACCCTAGTCAAATGGATTTGAAATTTGTAGATTTGATAACATTCTTCGTTGACAAATCTACTATCTGAATTATATCCTTTTGTTTTTCTTTTTTTGGTGGGCCGGGGAGGGGGGGGGGGGTGTGAATAAATTGAATAGAATGCTGCAAAACTGCAATGAATTTATTCATGTTCGAAGTGTCCAATCGTGGTATCTTTCAAGTGGGCCGTTTTGTCTTGCAAATAGGAAATCTTTTTAGCCATGGGGATGGTTAAAAGACCTGCGAAACTGTGTCAGATTAGCCAGGCCACAGGCAGCTGTTCCAATTACCCATCGGCGATATTACATGAATCACGTTGACAAAACATTAAATCTGACGTCATCGATTCCTATTGTTCGTCAATTTCAGCCGCTTCATACGATATTTTCTCACCACATCCACCCTCAGGCAAAAATACATCCCATAATATCACCTATTTTACTTTCCGTCAGCAACACCGTCACTGTTGGAAAATAACGGTGTCGTTTTCCCCCTTTTAACCCATCACGAATAGCCTCGCAAAATCCTAAATTGCCCTTTGCGAGCGAATATTATATTACGCAGTTTTCAGCGTGCCCTATCAGTTTCAGGAGCCAGATGAAGGGGTAAAAGGTAAAGATCGAGATGGGGGTATTAACCCCATTTTCGTACTGATTTGGCACCATATTACCCCCCGCTATTGTTCTCATGATCCATGCTATCCGTACGGAAACCATCCCGCAGGGATGATGGTAGAAAATGGGAACATATCCTTTGTTCGGAGTGTAATTAGAATAGAAAATTAGATCCTAAGCAAAATCAATATGCCTCCAAAAATTATCAGGAGACGCTTTGGCTTTAAGCTAGGATAACTCGGATGTTTAGAATGTACAGAATTAAAATACATGTTCTGCAGATTTACTGTAGCTATATTAGACATTTTAATGTACCGTCAAGCTCTTTACAACTCTCAGAATCTACATTTCACTCATAAACGGATGGACGACATGCTGCAAACGCAAGTGTTACTATAAGAAAACTCCAAAGTTATGTGTATTTCTTTTAACAACGGGGAGGGGAAGGTTAAACCATAATATCAATTATATTGATTGTGATTGAATCAAGGAACAAGCATACAAACAATGGGTGGTTGCAGGAGGACTACATAGCAACAATGCCATTGAACAAGTGCTGTTGAATTAACACGTATGTCAGTAGCTTGTACTTGGCGCTATGTCGGGAGTCCAAGCGGTGCTCCTCCCAGCAAGAAATTCATCCACATTGTGCTGCACTCAACCTAGGTGATGTGAATGGGTTTCTGGTAGGAATTTATTCCTAGAAAAAGCTTATGCGCCTAATAGCTGCACTGCTAAACACAGGGTAATAATGCTGCAATTGCAGAGCGCGCTGGGAATTCTTCATACAGAGTTAATAAGCGCTATATAAAATCCGTTCATTATTATTAACATTTGCAGGTTCGTGAACACACCGAAGAATGATAACCAAAACGTATATACGTGGACAGCATTTTGCGCAGTTTGGGGAAAACTTTCGCTCCATTTTCTTTAAAAAGCGTGTCTAGATACCCCTCTACCAATACGTGGTGCAGAAGTTGGCACCTTTATGGGGGTCATGATAAAAGAGATCGCCCAGGTATGAGCAATTAGGATATGATACCTACACCATAAACTCTAACATGATTCACCATTCAGATTAAATAAAGATATTCTTAAAAGGGTCGTATAATATTTAAACCGGTTTCGCAATGATTTAGCATCGTTAAATAATACCCTTAAATACATCTATATCCCTCTACCTTACGGAGTGCTGGAGTCGACACCCTTATTGGGATCATGACAAAAGAGATCACCTCGGTATGAGCAATTAGGACATGATACTTACACCATACAGTATAACACGATTCACCATTGAGATTAGATAAAGATATTCTTAAAAGGGTCGTATAATATTGAAACCTGTTTCACGATGATTTACCATCATCCCTCTACCAGCTATGCGGGGTCATGGAGTCGACACCCTCATTGGGGTGC